>OY979698.1:94988664-95229060 GCA_963855945.1 Thereva nobilitata | reverse complement strand
TTTAATTAACTAGGTAATGTCTCTAGGTGGGCATGTGCCTGGTTTTTTCGTGGAATTTTCGTTAAAATGTGTTCATCTTTGCTTTTTCTGTTGAGTTTTTGTTACCTATGTAGCGCGCGTTGTTTTTATGCTGTTCCGGAAGATATCATGTATTTATATTTAAATTGTGGTCTCTGGTGAATCAACAAGATCAGAATTTACAGATACCATGAAAGTAGCATTATATTAATAATGGTTTTGTGGCATTATTTTCAGCATCATCTGTTGAAAGAATTCTTTTTACATATGTATATAAATTGAGCTGAGAAAGAAGTCATTTTTTTAAAGGATTTTTTGTTAATATTCCTCCATTAAAATCTGGATTTTTTTTTTTTGATAAAAAAAATGATTTCTTTAACAATACTGGCAACGTCTGCTCATATAATATCTGAAATGAAAATTCCCATTCAGTATTCTTCCCGTCAATCACTTGAGTTTTACATTTTATTATATAAAACGCAGAAGAGCGCGCGGTACACATAAAAAGATGTGTTGTATGTAAGCCTCCTCTAAGAACACCACATCTTTTAACCACTGCAATAATTCACGCGGAACGCCAGAGCGGAAGAATAAAAATAAATCACGGATGAGTTGCACAAGTGAACTGAAATGTCTTCCCGCCATAAGGCACTCCCAGGACATGATATAGAGTGTACTCTACACGAGGTCCTTGAAAGGAGAAAGCAAAAAAAAATGAAAGAAAGACCAAGAGAAACTGTTATTTCTCTTTCTACAGCGTTAACAAATTAATCAGATCAGTCTACAGTACATCATCATCATCATCATCATACCAACGAACATTGGGGGCCACGTTGTAAGTAGGTTTGTTTTGTGGTATTTTTCCCTTGAATCAACAACAACAACAACACAAAAAAAAATCCGCTTTCTTGCTACTATCGCCATAACTCCAACGTCAGAAGAAGCCCACCCCCAGTTTTGCACACCTCTAGCGGCTCCAAAGACGCGCTTCTTATAGTCTCCTCCCTTGGGGTAAACACAAATTCACTTCGAGGGTACATGTGAATATTATAAATCATGGAGGGACGCCCACAGGTGCTAGAATTGTGATATAATCTACATGTTATGAATTCCACGGCATTTTCAATTCAGTCTCTAATGGGGAACAAAGCATCTTCCCCTTTTTTTTTAGATATAACGCATTGACGGGGGGAAATAAATTTTCGGGTAAACAATTATTTTACCGCGCCCGCCGGCGGGGGTGAAGGGATGTGCCAAAGCAATAGCAATTGAATTCTATCAAAGGAATGAATGAAATCATGGAATCTTCTGTCACCTGGTATCCTTTCTCAGGAACCATGCCGGGGCGTAATCGAGATTAATTTTCGTGTCTGTCAATCTCAATTCTTGTATACGAAGGCAAAAGCAATCCACCACCCGCACATATGCCGCTGCTTTTTCGGAGTGTTACGGAATTCCGTTACCAAGTCATTACACCAAAACTGAAAGCATCCAAATACTTGGCATCCTGCACTCTCTTCTACCACATCCCGCCCGTAGAGGAGCCGACATGGCTGACGCCCGAAATATCATTGTTGGGGAGCAGCGACATTACATATGATGTGCCACGTCAATCCGAACCCTTTTCAGTGAAGTGTCTGTAAAAGTGCTTACAATTGCCAGTTTTTAGCAGCTCTCTGTACACACGCCGATCTTTCTCTCTCTTTCTCTGTGTGTTGTATACAACGCTAAACCACCCCAGCAGCCGAAGGATTTGGGTACTTACCCGCCAAGGAAGGATGTTGTATAAGCGCTGTTCTGCTCGGAAACATCCCATCTATTGAGAGGGCAAATTCAATTAACTCATGGCTTGGCATGACTGTGAAAAGTGATTCATGTATCTGTCAAATTGTCATTTCAACAGTCAATTTAATTTGATTCTGTTTTTCCTCGGGCCATCGGCAGCTCCTTTAACGGTGATACTAGTATGCGTATCGCTCAGAACGCCCTCGTCTATTAATCTTCATCCTGCTATAATTCTGGGTATCGGTTTCTTTTGACATTGTATTGGTCCATCGTAACTGCTCGCAGCTGAGCACCTATTTTGGGTGTCATTTGGGGAATTTTTGGCTTATTTTATTCTTCTTCTTCTCCAGCATCATCTTCTGTGTGTGGGGTGGGGGGGATAATATCACCAATTTTATGTATTCCAAAGACTTACGGCCGAAGGTGAAGCCTAGATCATCTATTATTCATTAGCCAGAGAGTGATCCATCAACATTTTTCGGGCATGGAGTAAAATGCCCACAAGTTTCGGACCGTGCTGGAAAAATATCAATGGACGAAAAGTTTTCGGGTGACGTTAACAAGGTAATCAAATTAAGAACATTTTTTAGGAATAGGACCGATGAAAATCTGAAGATGAGAAATCCTTAGAGAAGTCCGAATTCATTTTTAATATCGATGAAAAGTTGTCGGTAGATACCACTACAATTTTTTCAAATTTTTTTACCCAACCCTAAAAAAATGCAATTTTTTTTTCAAAAAACCATAACTTTTTCAAAAATTGACCTTTCGAGACGTTTTTTTTTCAAAATTTTTGTTTTTTAATAACTTTCTAGAAAAAAATACGAAAAAATTTTCAGACGTCAAATTATATGAAATTTTTCAATTTTTTGTAAAAAAACCGTTACTTTTTCAAAGTACGCGATTTTTAGTTTTTTTTTAAAAAACTTTGATTTTTTCTGAAAATAATCTCGTCAATTCGAGAGTGGGCCGACTTTTTTTATATTTATTTTTTCTCGATTGAAAATTTACGAAAAAAAATATAAAACAAAAAAAAAATTAAAAATCGCGTATTTTGAAAAAGTAACGGTTTTTTACAAAAAATTGAGAAGTTTCATATAATTTGACGTCTGAAAATTTTTTGGTATTTTTTCCGGCTCATGGTGACTCTCACTGAATGATATGAGGAGTGGCACCATCTTGCTGGAACAATGTGTGTGAAACGTACGATTGATGCTTTCAAAGTCTCGGAACAAAATATTCGCTTATCATGCATCAACAGTGACATTTTTACCATGAACATTTTCAAAGAAAAACGGTTCGATTAATCCATTCGTGGATAGGAGCAGCCCAAACGGTCATTTTTTAGCTGTGTGAGTTTGTTGGTGTATCAATCACCGGGCTTTCTCGTTTTGGTGCTCAATGTCGACAGTTTTGCTTGTTAACAAACCCATTTAAAAGGAAATGTGTCTCATCACTGAACCAAATCGTGTTTACTGTTCGAAATCGGCTCTAGTTATCTGGTTTAAGATCCTGCAGCAATTGGATCTTAAAATAGTGAGGTTTCATTTCAGGCAACCTGGCATCGTTGCAACCTCGTTTTGGGCAACGTCAAAGCTGATGTTCTTTTATGCCGGATTAAAAAGGATTTCTTTCCACCCTGGTTTCAAAACGTTGAAGATTTTCTTCAGTTCTTCATCTGGCATAAGTGGGTTGTTTACGGTTGAGCCTGTTGCTTGCACGGAATTTCTGTGGGCTCTGGTTCACGGAACGGTGGCTTTCAAATACGTTTGTACTGCTCACTGGAACACTCCGACGACGTGACTAAAACAATCCGTACGCATGTGCAACGGTTTCACAAATATTTGAACTTAAAATCATAAATCTGCAACAGGACACCTTGTGAAAAGAACCTTGTCGTTCTCGGTCCTTGGGTGGGATTGTCGATTTCACCTACTTACCCTAAAATAACTGCATCCTGCGATCTTCAATAATTTTGATGTCAGTTTTTTATGTTTAGGAATAGAGCTCAGAGTTAAGCTTCTTTTGTGTGTAGATTGTGATCGAACAGGCGATGGCTGCCTCTTATTATTTTTATAGCATTGACAGAAAAATGGGTAGAGAAAGGCAAGAATGAAGGAATGCTGTTATTGAATTTTGGACATCTGGAAAAACGAAGGACGATGACGTTGGGTGGAATTAGTGATTTTCTAAATTTAAAATCGATCTTCAGAATCGATTTGTGATTTTAATGAAATCGATTTTATAAAAATCGCGTACATCGCCTACAATATCTTAAAAAATATTGAATTAATTCAAACAAAAATTTTATTAAGTATAAAAAACAAAGAAAAGTAAGTTTCATTAATAAATCAATAAAAATAATTCAATTTTAATACACTAAAGGCATCTACTTAAAACACAAGTTTCCCCGGAGCGATAACCAACCATCTTTAATATGTACCTAATATTCTAGTCAAAAATATGCTGAAAATGTCCGTTTGTAGAGAAGAGGGTGAGCAAGAATGATGGGACGTGCAGATTTTGAAACTAGCCTAAACAGTTTATAGGCCCATTCAGATCCAGCAGCAGCAGCGGCAGCAAGCTTAGTTTTACTAGCAATCGCTGCTGCTTTTGTTGTCATGTGACCACCATTAGCCCCAAAAGGAACTGTTTGCTGCCGCTGCTGGATCTGAATGGGCCTTATGTGTCTGTACCGAAATGGTTCAGTCCGCAAAGTCCACCCCAAAAATCAAGATCAAAACGACCGAAAATAGACCGGTAACGTCCTCGTTTATGCACTTGTTTGATACTTTGGACCGGTTCGGTCTACTTATAAACTATAGCCAATGCTGCACCCATAAGCCAATAGCAGAAATCAGGTGATATGAATTTTAAATATAGTAGGAGAGTTTGAAAAAGGCAATTTTTTGGTATTTTTTGATTCCAAATAACAAAATGTGAAACTATTAGGGGTCTGACATTTTGATCGAGACAATAAAAACCATCCATTGACATGGCATTTTTCTAGATATGAATTTTCATACAGAGATGAAGTGTCTCCATGAACCGCTTATTTTCTGTATTTTGGATAGCTGGAACCCGGTGCGCCTCGCTGCACCCAACGTTTAAACATTTAAAATCAATCCAAACCTTCAAAATTCAACTCTTCTTAACCATTAACGAAAAACCAACTATTCCTATAAAAGTTGGAGTCATTAGTTTCAAAATACATTTATATGAAGTATGACCAAAATTGCCTGTGGATTCTGTTAAACCATGAACGTTCACAGATGCCAGCCTCTTCTCGTATTGTAGAATCCTAGACTTTTACCTAAAAATTTAGAGGTGACGGGTTTCTTTCATTCTTATCCATTATACATAAATCATCCCACATTTCCGTTTCTCCTTACCATCTTTCCAAAAAAAACTTTGTTGATCAATTCTGAACCGAGTGCTTAGAGACCTTAAGAATACACTATATTCAATGTTTTTCCGTTTGTAGCTAGAACGTAAAGATTTTCCGATTTTCCTACTCTTGAACAACCTAAATACATACAGCTAACCGGGAAATGACACTTATTTGGCCAAATTCTTTCGCCATATTGGCCCCACAATTTTGAATAAGTTTTGATCATAAATTCGTTATTTTCTACCTTAAAAACACCCATATACCGATTTTAATTTGAATCGGAATACAATTCGCAAACTCGTTGGCCATATTGGTGCCGCCATTTTGAATTTATAAGTTTTGACCACAAATTCGTTATTTGCTACCTTAAAAACCCCTAAATACCCACTTTCGTTGGAATCGGAATAAAATTGGCAAATTCATCCATATTTCTGCGGCAATTTTGAATTTCGGTCATATTTCGGCGGCCATTTTGAATTTCGAAAATCGGGCATCGTAGGAGACCACCACGGGCCTTCATGCAAAAATTCAAAGCTCTGCGATTATTTTCAACGAAGCTCTCCATAACAGCGCCATCTAGGAGTGGCTTTAGAAAGTAATAAAATATTATATGTTCTAAGTTTGAATGTAAATAGCATATGGTTAAAATTTCATTAAGATCGGTTGCACGGTGTAGGAGCCTATAGCGAGCATACATACATCCATACATACATACACACATTCATTTTTATACGCTTTATATTAGCTTGACCTGTATGTTGTATGTTGTATGTTTCATGTAAACAAATCTTGCAACTTGATTTTGACCCACTTCCAGGCAACGGATCAACTTGAAATTTTGCACATATGTATAGTTCGCGTGACAATGCAATCTGACCATTTTGTAAAAAAAATCAAGATGGCGGTTCCAAGATGTTGCCCGAATTTTGCAATTGTGCTCTCCGACCCCCGACATGGGTATCAAATGAAAGAATATTACAAATAGAATACAATTAGCTATGTGGCGTTATTCATAATTCAAAATGGCGGCCAACACAAAATGGCGGACTACCGTTTTCTTTACAACCCACTCGATATGGGTATCATATGAAAGGAAATGACAAGTAGAATACTATTAGCTGTGTAGCGTCATTCAAAATTCAAAATGGCCGCCAACACAAAATGGCGGACTACCTTTTTCTTGACAACACCATCGGTATGGGTTTCAAATAAAAGGGTGTGACATTTAGAATACTATTAACTGTGTGGCCTGATTCCAAATTCAAAATGGCGGTCAACACAAAATGGCGGTTTACCTTTTTCTTTACAACGCCCTCGGTATGGGTATCAAATGAAAGTGTACGACGAGTATAGTACAGTAAACTGTGTGACGTCTTTTTAAATCCAATATGGCGGTCACTACAAAATGGCGGAAGACATATAATAGACTAAAAAATAGAAAATAAAAAATATATAGTTTAAAAAAACTAAAAAATACGCTTTGATTTTAAAATGAACTAAAAAGTAAAAAATAATTTTGAATGTAAAGTTTCTATTGCTCCAGCCAGAATATGGAAACAACCTACCTTTCTAAATGTAAAAAAAGCGTGGGCAGCTAGCGAAAATTTCCGGTGTATTAACACTATAATAAGAATATAGGAAGAGAGTCCCACGCTGTTTTACATTTCGAAAGGTAGAATGTTTCCATATTCTGGCTGGAGCAATAAAAACTTTACATTCAAAATTATTTTTTACTTTTTAGTTCATTTTAAAATCAAAGCGTATTTTTTAGTTTTTTTAATTATATATAAACTATAATACTATAGTTTGTTATACTCTACCATTGTTGGTTCAATCGAATGACGGCTATGTGGTGAAAAGTAAGCTGCGATTGATGATTACGATTCTCGAAAAAAGAATCGATTATCTAAAATCGTATCGACTGGAAAAGAATCGGAAAATCCCGATTTTCTTAGACCAAAAGATCGATTTTTTCTATAATCGTTACAGAATCACACAGCACTAGGTGGAATTGAACCACAGACCTCTGGGATGGTGGTCGGGCGCGTTAAAAGCACTAGACTATCTGGGACAGCGTAGTTAGAAAAGTCACACATAGTTCGACACTATTTTTAAGATCTGTGAGTTCTTCAAGACACCAAACTTTAATCTTTTATAAATGATGATTAGTCAGGGAAATGTCAGCTATCTTCACTCTATTCTATTTTTGTTAAAAATGAGATTTCAACCAGAGTCTTCGAAAATAATTTTAGAATCTGTCAGGAGGTATCTGGGAATTTTATAAAGGAAACTTTTGATCCTTAGACGTTATAATTAGTTTCGTCTGCTTGGATAGTACGAGTTGATTTACAAAGGAGTGTATGACAGTAGAATCTAGCAAACGAGTTTCAACGAGTTGCTGACTTCCGCCTAACTTCTCTATTTTGACAAGCACAATTGCTTCAGAAAATCAAATCAAATGAAGTGCGATGATTACAAGGAATTAATAATAAATAAATTAATTTTTACAAAATTTTTTCCCCGTCGTAATTCCGGCTGCTGTCGCCCTACTTTCTCTCTCAAATTAGTCGTCCTTTTTCCGCTTCTCCCCCCCCCAAAAAAAAGCGCGGCGAAATGAGTAATTTCCCCTCACCGAACAAGACCCCAGTGTTAAATATTTTTTTACATAAATTGTGATCCTTTGGCCCAAACATCGCACCTGTTATTTCCCTCAAGGTGTTGAATTACCATATGATTTAACCCCATGCATAGTGGCAGTGTCGGTTCGACAATGAAACCCATTCGTGCCAATGGTGCGTGCTCATGTGTACTTATGGTTGTTAATTATGCAATAACTGTCACAGGCTTTGATGTTCCCGGAGGGTAACCAATGTTGCTTTTATGATTAATCATGTGTGCATAGTTGGTGATGTATGTGTCTATATAACGCAATTACTTACCCCGTGCCCATACTAGATGGTGCTGCTGCCAGCCCGAGAACGCCCGCCCCCCACTACATGCTCTTCCCACATGCTCTCCTCTGGTAGAAGGACATACGTTCCTTAGCATTGAGTTAAAATGATTTATGATGTAATAGGCCCTGTCAACGGAGGGAAAAAGGATGATGAGGTGATTTCTATTCCCTGCCATTGTTGACTTATTGGTGTCAGATTGAAGAATTGTGCAATTTTTGAGGGAAACGTTACTTCATCCTTTTTTTCTTGCTTGTTATATGCCAGGCACAAGAAATACTTGACATCCTTGAAAAAGGGTCGAACAGCAAAATAAATCGCTTTTTGTAAGAAGGTTGAAAAGCTTTGATTATCAACTGGTTTCGATGGGTGATTATAGTGTTGTTGTTTGGGGAAGATTTATTTTTATTTGATCTATGTTACTTACGTTCGTTGCGGAGAAGTAATCGTAAATCTTGTTAGCTTTAATGCCGTGTACCTGGGCACAACAAAAAAAAACGGAGAAACTTTGTTATTTATTATTTATTGTATAATCAATAATGGTTAATAAAAAAAAATATTTATGTATTTCTCAATTATATGTGACACACACACACACAAAACTTAAGGGAAAGTTTTTTCTTTTATTTCAAAGTTTTCGAGACTGTCGTGAATTTTAATAAAACCGCAATAAGATCCTAAATTATCCTATAATGGTATCGACATATTATAGACATAAAATCTTGGTTATTGTGAAGTATCTGAAAGCCACTAGTATTTTCGATTAGGCCATAAAATCTCTTGAAGGAGAATGAAAGCATTTTAGTGTCTGAATTAATGATGCTCGTAAATAACGTTAATCAATTTATTTATGGTAACAAATATTAGGTCTGGGAAAAGTTTTATTTTAATCTGAAGTGCACTTGTACCTTTACGGAGGATTGGACAGAAGATATCATAGTCAAAATTCGAAAAAAGGCAGCCCATAAATATGCAATAATTGAAGAGGCATCTGTCTACTGTACCTACTGTGGGTAAAGTCTTGTTCCACATATTATTATTTAGGATAAGAGAGGCAGTAGACCTAATGCTTGGAAGACAAAAGTCTGGATTCAGAAAAGGCCGCTCCCGCATAGATCATATTAACAACTAAGAAACATAGTGGAGCAGTCTACTGAATTACGATGCCCCCTTTCACCTTGCTTTCATAGACTAATAGTCCGGTGAAATTAGCAAAAAAACGCACGAAATTAGACAAAATACCAAAATGGCTGAAAATTGGACCACAACTCCCTTGGGAATTTTTAATGAAAAAATTTCTGAATCATAAAAAAAACAACATGGCCGCCGGAGATATCAGTTTTTGGCAAAAAAATCACTCAAAAACTGGTTTTTTTCGAAATTTTTTTTGAACAGTCAATACAAAACATTATTGCCTACAAAATACCCCTTTTGAATTTTTTTTCGAAAACCTTGACCTTTCCGAATTATTCAAAGTATTTTTTGGCCGAAATGTGATTTTTGGAAACTTTGACCTTGAATAACTTTGAAAGGGTTAGGTTTTCGCAAAAATGACAAAAGGGCTTTTTTGTAGGCAATAACGTTTCGTATAGACTGATCAAAAAAAAATTTTGAAAAAAAACAGTTTTTGAGTGATTTTTTTGCCAAAAACTGATATCTCCGGCGGCCATGTTGTTTTTTTTTGTGATTCCGAAATTGTTTTCTTAGAAAGTCCCAAGGAAGCTGTGTTCCAATTTTCAGCCATTTTGCTATTTTGTCTCCTTAAAATGCTAATTTCCCCGGACTATAAGAGAAAGCATTCAGCTCGGTCAATAGAAACTTTATATGGTAGGCTCGCGTATGGCCTGACAAAAAAATAATATAGATAAAAGCTCTGTACCACACTCCCAAATGAAGAGTTCGCAATAATGCAAAATTATCCGACAGCTTTTATGTGAGCTCAGGAGTACCACAAGGTTGCCTACTTTCGCCCCATTACTCTTTCTTAAAGTTCTAGATAGTAGAACAAGTGGCACACAATGGGGACTGGTAGACCGCCTTATCTGCTTTTTAGCCCACAGGCATGAGGACCTTAAAAATATGTTAAAAAATTTAGCAACAGAAAGTAGTTCAGCAGGCTTAAGGCTAAATACCAGAGTGTTAAAGCAAAGTAAACTTAAAACAAAGCACATATTTTTAAACTTACTTTGCTGGAGGCTGTGAAAGCTGTTTGTTCCATATTGCTGCGAATGCTGTTGCTTTTAAATTACTTAAAAGCTTTCAGGAGCATACTAGTCCGGTTGCAAATCCTTCAGCTTTAAAATACTTTGCTGTGAAATGCTTTCTGTTTGCCTACAGTTTGTTAAAGCTTTGCTCTCCAAAGCTGTGAATAACTTTGCTTTCGTTCAGCATTTTTTTCATGGTCCAACTTTATATAATAAAATGGTATTTTGTGTGGAGGGGTGAAAACTTTGTTTTATATGTATGTGAAAGCTTTCGCAGCCGGACCAGCATGCCCCAGCATTTGTAAGCAACAACATTTGCAGCAATATGAAACAAACAGGTTTCACAGCATGCTGCAAAAAGTTTGAAAATATGTTTGCTGTAGAGCAAAGCAAAGTACATGGCTGTGGTCGTCTTAGCAGCAAAGCAAAGCCAACAGCAACAGTATTAAAATTGCTGCAGCGATTTAAACCCTGCTAAATAGGATTACGAATATCGACGAAGATTTAAACTAAAATCATATTGCAGCTGTTCAGCTCCGACAGTTAAGGTAGTTCTTTTGTATGGTTGCGAAATATGGAAAGTCACCCAATTAATGACAAGGCGCCATCAAACTTTCATTAACAGATACTTCCGTCGAATCCTAAAGAGCCACTGGCAAGATAGAATTGAAGAACTATGGTGCCGGGCCGGCCAAGAAAGGATAGACGACCAAATCAAGCGAAGGAAATGCAGTTGGATTGGCCACACTTTGCGACTAGAAAGCCCTATGTCCCACGAGGAATTAAAGGAAAAAGAAAGTACAAGTATTGCTCACAGACGAGTAGACGTAGATTTTTTCTTGTGTACAATCGGTGGTTTATCTGCAGAAAGGAGCTCAACAAAATATGGCCGATTTTGATTTCTCTGATTGCTCCTTCTTCCTTTCAACCAGACCCTTCGGCATTCGTAGATCTCTGAATTTTACCAGAAGTTTGATTATTATCGACGAATGTCGTTCTGTGCCTGTTTTCCGGTGAAGCCTTGCAGCAGTCTCTTCCCGTACACCTCCTACTGACATCGCGTCTTGCAGGATCAATTCCTCAAGCATTTCTGCATTGATTTCTTAACGGGTCACACTTAGGCCTTCTGCAGTGGGATTCCGTAACGATTTAGAATTTAGGATTTAGAGCTTTCCTAAAAAAACTCAAGTTTTCTAACCTAGAATGGGTTGGTATTCCGTAAACGATTTAGAGTGATGTACTAGATTTTTAGAAAATATAGTACGTTTTCACATCAAAAATGTAAATAAGTATGTATGAAGAAATTTGTATTTGAAATTAATGGGGCATGCGACACTTGTCGAGCTTACTGCAGTCGTTGAACGAGTTTTCAGGCATAGGTGAAGAGGCGCTTAGAGGGGAAATCAACGCTTCTGGATTCTATTTCTCGCGTTGATTTTACGCACACACTTGCATTGACGTTTGGTGGGGTGGGAAATTTCGTATTTTGTTTAACGAAAATACACATATACAGAACATCATAGCATAATTTGGTGACTGACGTAAGCACGCATCGTGTCGCATCTCTGTGCGTGCTTACTGCTGAGCTTACTGCAGTAATCTCGACACGTGTCGCATCCACCTATGATCCCCTTTATCTACAATTTAATTTAAACTATTAACAATTAAAATGTTTAACCCAAAATAAGGTATTTTTCTTTAGAATTTAAACAAACATTTATATTATGTATACCTTATGATCAAAAAAGAACGGGAATTTTGAATTTTGAATTGCCGCGCTTATCCAATCGTTAAATTTTTATTTTCTCAACGTTGGCAATACTTTTATTGGTGTTATGTCTATACGAAGAAGTCGAAAAATTGTTGTGTGGCGATTTTTATAATGCATGAAAAATTAGAACAACGCGCGTGCTTTTTGTTTGGTGTTTGGTCGGCATATCAAATTCGTAAACACATGTTTCGTCACCAGTAATGATGCGTTCGATGAATTTTGAGTCGCTGTCTGCGTTGTAAATCATCTCTTTGGCCACATCAACACGACGCTGTTTTTGAATGAAATTCAGCTTTTTTGGGGCCAGCCGAAAAGCGACGCGATTCATACCCAAAATATCAGTTAAAATGTGTTCGGCTGATCCAAATGAGTTGGTCAACAACACAGCAATCTCCCTAATCGATACACAACTATTTTCCAACACGATTTGCTTCGCCGATTCGATTTTTTCTTCGGTAACAGACGTCTCTCGGCCGCCTTTGAACCTTTTATACTATTCGTATGCTCCTGTTTTCGACATACCCGCTTCACCATACGCCTTTTGTAACATTTTCAACGAATCGGCGCACGAAATTTCATTTTTAACACAAAATTATAGGCACGCGCGTTGTTCGAATTTTTCATGCATTATAAAAATCGCCACACAACAATTTTTCGACTTTTTCGTATAGACGCCAATCGAATGCTAATTTTACGATATGCGTCAAAATTTGACAGAACACAAATAAAAGTATTGCCAACGTTGTGAAAATAAAAATTTAACGATTGGATAAAGGCGATGGCCCAATGCCGACGGCGCGTTATATGCGGCAGGGGCTTCATGCGCGTTGACGTCCGTTGAAGGTTCATTCATAGCGTCAGGACGTCAAAAAGATTGCTTTGATTTAAATTCATGTATGGATTTTTGTCTTTATAAAGTTTTAATTTCGACAGTTTGACAGTTTGGCAATTTTCAACGCCTGCCAACGCGCGAAAAGTTGAAAGTTGGTCGACTTTTGCCTTCGCTTAATGTCGCTGACGCCTCAAAGTCGTGAATGGGACAGCTCGATTTGAATTACACACAATCAAATATCGACGTCAAAGCGCGTCAACGCTTTGACGCCCGTAAACGCGAATAAAGTCGTGATTGGGCCACCGCCTTAAGCGCGGCAATTCAAAATTCAAAATTCCATAATTTTTTGATCATAAGGTATGTATTTTCACTTTCTCAATAATAATTCTAAATATTTATTATTTGTTTCTATTAATAAATTTTATTTTTTTGGTTTTATAATTTTTATTAAATTCACAGATGTCCTTATATATACATATTTATTTAAATTTTTTAACGTTGTTAATATTCCTCTTGGCTTCTTTTTGCTGAAGACAAATATTCCTTAGACAGGGTTTTTCCTTCGTTTGTATTTAAACGATTTTTTGCTAATTCCGAGTGATTTTTTATAAAATCAATAACAATTTGAACTTTAAAAATTGTTTAAACTTAAATTTTTTGCAAATTCCCGAGCGTGCTCACAAGACATCTTATACTATATGTGAATGAAATCGCACTCTAAGTTAGACAAGAAAAGTGTTACAGAATTCCAAATTTAGTCTAAATTTAGAAACCTCTTGTACAAAAGTGTGTGCCATCTAATACAAAAATTAATAGGTGGCGCTGCCTTCGCCTTTTTTGTCAACTTAGAATGCTTAATGCACTCTAAATTTTAGAATATTTAGGCTTACAGAATACCAAACTGCTCTAAATTTAGAATTTTGCCTCTAAAATCTAACTCTAAATCGTTACGGAATCCCAGTGCTGATTTGTTTGCCCTGATTCACTTGGAAGATGTTGGTTATCGCAGATCCTTGACCATTGACTCGCTCACGTAAGTGATATCTTCCTACCTTTGTCCGCGTGACGCCAATCTCTTGGCTTTTCATGGCATCTTCCATGGCTCGGCTACCGTACTTCCATAGCCGTGATGAGCCGCGTTTATCAGCTATCGAGACACGCTGTGCAGGTTTCCGTACTGCGAGAGCTTTTTTCGCCATTTTTGTCGGGAGGTTTACTGTGACTGTCTGGGTACCGTTATTGCCAATATACAGTCCCAGGGGCTCGAAAAATTAATGGAGTATTGGACTTCTGGGAGACAGGTGGACACTGCTCTTCACGAAGTGTACGCACCGTGGAATATGCACTAGTTGACGTGCTGCGCCAAACTTACATTTTAGCAGGGTCCTCAAAAAAACATGATTCCTACCAGGGAGGAATGGGAAGATTTCAAACTCGACAAGGATCATGAGACGTGGTCCTGTACATAGACGGATCCAAATCAGAGTCGAGTGTAGGGGCTGGAGTTTTCCCCTCTTCCTTAGCTTAGTCTCCAAAAATGCTATCGCCTGAGGACAAGACGAACTTGTAGTATAAAAGGTGACACCTTATAGTCCGGGGAAATTAGCAAAAGAAACGCATGAAAGAAGACAAAATTCGGAAATGGCTGAAAATTGGTAGACAGCTTCCTTGGGACTTTTTAAGAAAACAATTTCGGAATCACAAAAAAACATGGCCGCCGGAAATATAGCGGTTTTCTGGTGTTTTCCTTGTAACTCGGTTTCTATAGGTCGTACAACCCCGTACCCCGTAGGCCCTAAATGTTGACAATGAAATTCTCTACAACTTGAGTTCTTACAAAGATGTTGACTCGATTAACCCTTTCAAAGTTATTCAAGTTCAAAGTTATCAAAAATCACTTTTTTGCCAAAATATCAGTCAAAAACTGGTTTTTCCGAAAAAAAAATTTAATCAGTCAATACGAAACGATATTTCCTACAAAAAACCCTTTCGTCATTTTTTCGAAAACTTAACCTTGTCGAAGTTATTGAAGGTCAAAGTTTCCAAAAATCTTTTTTCGGCCAAAAAATCACTAACAATTGATTTTTGCAAAATTTTTCGAAAAGTTTTCGAAAAAGTGACAAGGGTGTCATTAGGGTAGGCAATAATCTTTTGTATAAATAGAACAAAAAAAATTTCTCAAAAATCAGTTTCTGAGTCATTTTTTCACCAAAAAGTGGTTTTTGGAATAACTTTCAAAGGGTTAAGTTTTCGAAAAATGATAGGAAGGGTTTTGTAGGCAATAACGTTTCGTATTGACTGATCAAAAATTTTTTTCGAAAAAACCAGTTTTTGACTGATGTTTTGGCCAAAAATGGATTTTTGATAACTTTGACCTTTAATAACTTTGAAAGGGTTAATCGAGTCAACATCTTTCTAAGAACTAAAGTTGTAGAGAATTTCATTGTCAACATTTAGGGCCTTTGTACGGCGTTGTACGACCGAAACCGAGATACAAGGAAAACACTACGCTATATTTCCGGCGGCCATGTTTTTTTTTTGGGATTCCGAAATTATCTTCTTAAAAAGTCTCAAGGAAGCTGTGGACCAATTTTCAGCCATTTCCGAATTTTGTCACCTTTAAATGCTAATTTCCCCGGACTATTAGCTTAGACTTTCACATGAAAAAAACTAGGTGCAGGAGCACTTGGGCCTGTTGCCCTTACCTTTATATTACTTCGCCATATCTTTTCAGGCAGAACTTCTGGCAATTTTTCAAGCCTGTCCAGCAGTACAATCATACCCAAGTCCAGCAGCCAGGGTAATCCTATTATCAGATATACAAGCTCTCTTCCATGGCCGGCAGGTACAGGGTCACTCTTGAATGAGTACCGGGTCACAGAAACGTCGTGGGATACGAAAACGCAGATTAATTGTCCAGACTAGGGACACGCCTGTGGAGAATGTGCAGAATCTTCTGTATGTGCCAAAGAAAGATATTTCCATGTACTTTCTCTCAGTAGCTGGCTCTAAATGGAGGACCTGGGAGTGGTGCTCTTACCTTCCATCGGATTTCCATATGTCCGAAATCGTATTGAAACACTAATGGCATAAAATTATCTTTCCAGTAAAGCCAGCTATCATGTGTTTTATTACATTGTAAAGTGCTAAACCTGTAAAAAAAATACACCCTTTAAAATTGAACTTATCCCAATGATGCTTCCTCTCTTACAACTTTTCATATTTCTATAAAAAAAAGATATATTTTTTGTGCTTATGTACTATTTTCATGGACAAAGCAGAAAAAAAACTTGCATTGTACTTTATCTACCAATATCGCTTCCCCCGCGCTTCCAAATTTGGTCTTTCCTTTAACAGTGGTCAAACTTATACAAAAGCATCGACCCTTAACCTAAATCAATCTCGAACTGAAACCAGAAATTCAATTGACTTCCTTACATTGTCCTCGGAACAGGATAAAAATTTAATTAAGTTGTGTATTTTAAAAACCCTCATCAAACCAGAAAATGATTTTCCCTTTTTTGAATGCAAAAAGTTGTCACCCGAAGCGAAACTTTGTTTCTCTCTTTTGTGACACTTTCAAATACTGCCGCGCGCGCGAGAGAACCAGGTGATTTCTTCGATCGTAAACAAAGAAGAAGGAAACTTTATCGAATCAAATTTACAACATAAAAAAAAAATAAAGAAAGAAAGAAAAGAATAATAATAATAAAAATTCACTGCTGCCAAGTTATGAGGTTTTAAAAAAGGTCGACCGAAACTTTTTCAATGAACACCCAACGCCGCTTTTTTTTTTTTATTCGGGGGTGACCGACGATGGTACCCTAAGAAAGGGAAAAATTCCCTTAAAGTTCGCAGTATCAGTGTTGCGTTTCTACTGAATTTTTTGGGGGTCGGCCAAGGAGCGTAACTGGGGGTGGGGGTGGTGGAGGGGCAGCACGTTTATTAAATTTACAATGTAAAGGGAACCAATTCAGATGGATTGAGTCCACAGCCGCTTCCTTTGTAATTTAAGGGAAACTTTGGCAATTTCATCAGCCTCCTCAGTCCCCCCTACGCTTTTATAAACAGCGCAAAACCAGGGCTAAGCCCTACTATGATGGTGCTTCCGCAGGAATAGCGGCAGAGCAGGACGAGGCCGGGTGTATTGGCCTGGCGAGGGAGGATTGATATTTTGCATTTCAGGAACATAGCAGCAAGGATCTGGAGAGGAGCCTCGAATATTGATCCAAGTGATTATGGATGGCGAAAACTTTAACGTTACCTAATTAACCACGTTATGCTTCTGTGAAAATAATATACAGCTTCGGCATGGGCAAGTTAGGGTCAGAGTTAATCTTTCTACAAAAGCGCCCTTAATGAAATACACCAACAATAATTTGCGTGGTGCTTTCGTTTCGTTTCGTTTCTTCGTGTTTTTTTTTTCGACGACGCTCAACTGTGAGGGATAGTAGCAGCTGTTAAAAGTTTATGGACAAACAGAAACTAAATTATTTTTGGAAGAAGGAAAGGAAAAATACTAAAGAAAAATTTGAAAATAAAACTTTTCTTTTTTCGGTTTATTTATTTATTTTTTTTTTACCAACAGACGAGGTGTTATTAACAGATGAAACTTAGTAGAATGAGAATTGAATTTAATTAAGACGCAAAAGGAGCAGAGTTTTTTTTTCGAGAGAAATAATAATAGCTTAAGATGATAAACATAGCATCGTTGGTGGAGGCACTAAAAGAGAGATTTTCATTTTAAACGTAAATTTATTTATTATTTAAAATTTCTGAATAATAAATAATTTTCGTTATGATAATATGTTTCTTACAAGTTTTTGGGAAATTTTATTATTTTTACAAATATCAAAAGAAAAAATTTAATTTTATAAAAGCATTCATTTTAATCAAATTAGTTTTAATGCACAATAATTACGTAGGCGTTGTCGGCCGATGCTGATCATCCTTCTTATACTGTGTGTGGGGCTAAGTTCAAGGCTTTTAGTTATTTAACGAGTTTCCTCTCTTAGCCTAATACATATTCTAGATTTATATGCAATTTATATATCATTTATTCATATCCATATTACATCACAGGTCTTATTACACCAAGATCAATTTCGGGTGAACTCATAAATTATTGCAGAACTCGATGCTGACTCGGTTATTCAATCCGGTGTTGGTGTCACTACTGTGCCAATTGACCTGGCTGCATGCCAATTTTTTAATACCCATGTTACTTCACAGATCATGTGCATGTAGATCCATTTTGTGTCAACTCATAAATCATTGCAGAACTTTGTGCTGACTCGGTTATTCCATTTTCGGTGGTGGCGTTAGTTGATCACCACTCCATATATTTATATAACGTCACTGTGTGGTTCCCTTTAGCGTTTATTTATGTCGTTCACTTAACAATAACGATAATACATCGGCCGTCACAGGGTCGGTCTATCCATCTCCTCGTACCGCTGCCTAATCGTCTATTTCATATAACTCGCTGTTGTATCTCGTTCGCCGTTCTCCATCTTCTCTGGTTGGAAGTATTATGGACCTGAGAACTTTTTTCTCAAACCTGTTCACTCGTTCCTCTATATCCTGGGTCATAGTCTAAGTTACGCTACCAAGTTTTGCTACAAGGACCGTAGCCCAATTTAAGAAGCTGAGAAGATGAATGTACCAAGTTCACTCTTCCTTTTCTTCGTTTCTTTTTGCAACACAGGTAGATTGTTTTATTTACTAGTTATAAGTTGTGCCCGGTGATACTTATATTTCTTCGCATCAAAAATCTTCCAGCTCTAGACTGTTGCAAGGTCACACCTCGCACATTTTTATATGCGAGATGCGACCCCCCAGAGATTGCACATTCAATTAAAACAGAAAGAAATGCAATACAAAAAGAAGCGTGCAAGAAAAGTCAGTCAAGTGAGATTGAAAAGACTCCTTTAAGGACGTCCTTACTAATGCTCACGCTAAAAACATTAATATTTTTATTCACATTAATGAACATGCGATTAACAGGCTCGAATCTGCCGTAATTCGTGTTAGAGGAGTTCGTGTGTAAGAGAGAAGGGCCTCTCAAATTGTATCCACTCTCTCTAAACGACGCACGTCGACTCAGAAAACCTGAGTCAACCTTTCCATTAAGGAGCTGATGAACAAATACAACATCGGCCACTTCACGACGCCTGGAAAGAGAGCTTAAGTTGAGTAACTTAAGTCGGGATTCATATGGTGGAAGAACTAATGGGTTATCACAAGGAAGATGATTCAGTGCAAATCGAACGAACCTCATTTGAACTGACTCAATTCTTCCAACGTGCGAAGAGTAGTGAGGAGACCAAACCTGGGACCCATCCTCGAGTAATGGTCCGACAAGAGAGATATAAAGATGTTTAGTAATCAAAGGGTTTTTGAATTCTTTAGACCACCTTTTTATAAAACCCAGGACTAAACTACCTTTGGAAGCAATATAGTTAATGTGAGCAGAAAAATCGAGTTTACTATCAAATCTAATCCCGAGATCTTTTACAAAATTAATACGACGGACACTCTCGTTAGAAAAGGTGTAGTTAAAAATTATAGGACTACGACCTCTCCCAAAAGTCATGGTTTCACATTTACTACTTTTGAGAACCAGGTTGTTGTTCGCACACCAAGAGTAAAAGGTGTCAAGGTCAGCCTGCAAAAGTTTGCAATCCTCTATACTCTTTATGTGGCGATACAATTTGATGTCATCAGCGTAAATCAAGATTCTACAGTGTCTTAGCAAGGGAACAATGTCATCAATTGATAGAATAAAGAGCAGGGGACCAAGATGACTTCCTTGAGGGACACCGGATGACGCTTCAATGGTTACCGATTTGGATCCACGAAGAAGAACTTGATAGGTCCTTTTAGCTAAGTAAGACTGGAACCATGCTAGAAGGGCTCGTGGAAAGCCTAACAATAATTACCTTCCCACGATGTTAACGACATCTCTGTATATTCAAGCAATTGTAAAGAGTGTGTTGCTTTTGATGCCTTTTTTGGGGTGACGTTTACCTTATCACCCATTCTATGGCGAGGTTGAAAAGCATTATGACCAGTCCATCCCTTTGTCCAATACCTTGTCGTACTTCGAACTCTTCTTTTTCAGCATCTCTTTCACCAGTAAATTACTCGTGATGAATTTGATTAATCGTACCAGCTTTGAGGGGATTTCTGATTCGGATACGATCTTGTGCAGCCTCTCCCTGTTTATAGGGTCATATCACTGCAAATGTGAAGTGTGTTGAAACAAGACACTTAAGTGTAGTCATTTCTAATCCACTTTAAAGTGCGTTGTTTTAACACGTTTTTCTGTAAAGTGTGTTTAAACAACACACCTAAATGTATTGAAACAACACCCCTAAGTGTATTGAAACAACACACCTAAGTGAGTTATTTCTACACACCTAAGTTTGTTGTTTCAACCCACTTTACATTTGCAGTGATGACTCTTTGGAAGTCTTCAAATATTTGGCATATATCTACATTCGTTTCCCAGGTATTCACAGGATTTGCTTTAAGGTCAGCAGGTGATTCGATGTTATCCTGTTTGTCCTAAAACCGGTTTGATATCCTTCTATAAGGCATTCCGCTGTAGGTTCTAATTTTTGTTTCGCAAATATTTTTAAGGTTTTTTAAATAGTGCTGCGGAGTGAGATGCCTCTGTAGTTTTTGCAGCTTAATTTATCTCCCTTTTCTTGTTTACTAGACTTATAACCAGTTATCAGTTCTTCCAGTCATATGGTATACCTTCTTCCTCCCAGAGGTACCATATGAGTTGGTGTAAGCTTCTCAAGAGTTGCTGTCCTCCTTCCTTTAGCAACTCAGCTGTGATACCATCAACACCTGGCGATTTGTTGCTATATTGCCTTTTTACAGCTTCACGGACCTCTTCCATATCGATGGTTCTATTGAAACATTATCTTGGGGAATTACAAATGTGTCCGTTACTGGGGCTTCGTTTACTATGAGGCTCGGATTCAATAAGTTTTGAAAATATTCCCTCCACCTTTTTTTTAGCCTATGAGGTTTCCTAATAAGTTCCCATCTATGTTTCTGCAGATGTTCGTACTTGGCTGAAAACTCGCCCTTGAAAAAAAATTGCATTGAAAACGAGGATGAAGAGACTTTCGGACCATTCGCCGAACATGAATGATGTCGTCCGAGTAAAAATAAAACTCCCCCGCAGCTAGCCTGCATCAGGTACGCACTAGCCCGCACGGCGCACAGTGGTTCAGAACCCCGAAAACCTGGTCAAAAGTCTTTTTAGCATCTAAAAGTAGTAATATGAAATTTTGTACTTTGGGGTTTTTAAGCTGATTGAGGATCCGCTATCAATTTCCCAAAAACCAAAATGGCGGACACAAAATGGAGGACGATTTTGCTTAATAATCAGCCAAATTTCATGAAAGTCATTATAGGGGGGCTTTCGAGGGGATGATTAAGAATCCGCTATCCATTTTTCAAAAAACAAAATGGCGGACGATTTTGCTCCATAATCAGCCAAATTTCATGAAACTCGTTATATGAGGGGTTTCGAGGGCGCTGATCCTCAATAATAATAAATTTATCTTTTAAATTGTTCTTTACGAGAAAGAAAATATCTTTTCTTTGTAAAAAGATGTCTGGCTACAGAGTTCCTAAAAAAATTACTTATTATGAATATGAAGAAAAATTGCATTGTATATTTTTCAGCTAGGTGCAGCTATGTGCAGGTGCAGCTATTAGTTACAATGCACTAAAAAACAAAAATTCCACAGCGCTTTGAATGCGGAGTACTTTTTCTTACTTAGTCGCGAGACGCCCGCTTTCAGAATGAAATATAACGGATTCCTGGAAAATCTATTTACTTTTAATAGTTCCAAATGATGCCGAGGGCTTAACTACAAATATTTGGCGGTTCAAAAGTCCCTAAAAAAATACCTCATTTTGGGGCTTTGAACAGGTTTTCGGGATTCTGAACCACTCTGGGGCGCCACGCGGGATCCACGCTTCCGTCATAGGGATGCACGAAATCACCTGTATTAATTTTAAAAATTGTAGAGAACGAAGAAAAGGGGAAACTATCTTGGTGACCATAGGGGTGCCAATAGCATACTCAGTAAAAAGGTTCTCGTTCGATTGCGTAGGTCAAGCAGCATTGCAAGTGGTTAGTGTTTAGCTGGGGTAATGCTTGGTAAAACGACACTCGCGTTTGGAATGGTTTATGCCGTTGTGGATGTATTTATAAATGTTCATGCCTGAATTTTTAGATTTTCGTGCCAGTGGATGCCTCTAGCGAACAAATTTTTAGATTTTCGTGCTTGTGGCGGGAGAATGGGTGCCTCTAGCGAACAAGGTTTTAGATTTTCGTACCTGTGGCGGGAGCGTGCATCCCTGTGGCGGGTGCGTGCGTACTTTTGTGGCGTCCCTATTTGTTCGCTATGCGCGCTAGCAGCGGTCGCGTGCGTGCTAGTAAGAAAATTAACCAACTAAATTATTTTTAGTCGGGCGGACGCGTTTCAGTTGTGGAAAAGCTTCTTCCCGCAAAGTCTTTCAAAAAGTGAATGGACACAGCTCCAATTGCTATGCACGATGTGAAATCGACTCATTCGGCTCCACATCGGCGACAGCTTTTCCTGCGCGCACTGTACCATGTCTTTCCGGATGGGCATCATCGATTAGAGTGTGCCTGGTTGAAACAAGTTTTTTGCCTATTCTAATAATTTCCTCGGATGGACGGTTATGTATCCGGAAAATGCATGTAGCGCGGGGTAAACTTGGCGAACTGAACCAAGATTTTCGAAATGAATTTCTACAATGTGCAGGTGTATGTTCTGACGTAAGTCTATTCATTGTGAAATGCCAAAACAGACTAAGCACAAATCAGCTGTCAGCTGTCAAACTGACTGTCACTAGAAACTGTGTTGCCAATTCGAAAAATAAAACTCTAATAACTTCTTCCAATGTTTTTTATGTTCTTATCTCTACAAAAATGATCAAACGATCTAAAACGATCCTAATTAAATGATAAGTAAATTGAAATAGAATAAAACGTTTTTCAATAGAAAATACCCTTAATAACCTCGAGAGGGAACGATATGTTTTCGACAATAAAATCATGATATTCAACAAATATCACAAATATGTTCTCGTTTTATTTCATACTTATATATATTTCTTTTGAACAAATCAATACACCCTGTCATAATTTCACCTGTATTCGACATTATCAAAACAAAAAAAAACAACGAAAACCCTGAGGAGTAAACATTTTAAACCAATCAAATGAAACTCGAAAAGGCAATATTCGTGTATAATTCCAGGAACAAATCTCCCCCGCAAAAGTTCTCAACCTTCTCACAATATTCATGGGGACTTTAGACAACGGCTTGTGTGGCATCTGCCTAAATAATTGAAAACCAAAAGTCAAATCGTATGCAAATAAGCAGATATTAGGAGTGGCTTTCCAACAAACCTAGAGAGAGCGGTATTCCTTCTGAGTATTATTCTCCTCTTCTAGCCTCTTCTGTAGCAGAGATAGCCCCTTGTTTCTTTTGTGTGTGTGTGTGTGTGGGATATAACAAATTTAAAGAAAATGATTTTTTTTTTTCGTTGTTGTTGGTGCTTGCTGCTTGCATTATTAGAACGGGGCTTTCCATTTACTCGATAGACAAGCAACTTCTATGGCGGCTGAACTTGATTCTGTTTCCTTACCAGAGCTCCGCCATCACAGCCCGGCAGCCGCCTCGACAACGTCTCTTTTGCTAAACAATTTCCTTTAAAATTATCCCACACTACTTTTCTTCTCAAGCCTACTCAACCGCTCGTCTTATTTCCATTTGTCGACGGGGGGTAAAGAGCTTATTAAAGTGGAACAAGTTGGTTACAAGGAAATCCGGAAAGTAGGAAAATCCTCGTCCCAGAATAAAATGGGAAACAAGGACTAAGGGGAAGCATCCAGCTGCTTCCAGGGTAGTTTTTAAAAAATTTCAATCTTCTTTTCGGGGTTTTTGGTATAACTAAAAAATATTGTTTAAATTTTGTGTGAAAATTCACTGCTGAAGAAAATGCGATATTTTTTTATGTGAAAGTCTAAGCTTTGGGGTCATCCAGTACATCGTGTCTTGGTGCAATGTCTAGTAGTAAGCTTAACTCAAAGCATAAGTAAAGGTTGCGCTAGGTTAAAGGGAACCTGAAGTGTGCAGTGGGAGGAGGCGACGAAGGCGGCTGTTTGAACTTTTGGAAGCTATATGAGTTCGGGAATACTGACTGTGCCAGTTTGTTCCACAGTTGATTGAATCTGTTAATAAACGAACTCCTATCCATAGTGTGCCTTTAGAAATAAGCTTGGGATGGTTTGCACCTTGTCGAGCCACGATAACCCAGTTTTCCCAGCAGGCCTCGGTCAGATGACCGACTCTAATTCAAGAGTGACGATCTCTAGGCCGCCCCTGAATCGGTTGGAAGGGCAGTGCAGGTTTTATTAGAAATGAGACAGTACTCTTACGGCGCCAATCAAGAATGAGCTCAATCCTCCTATTGATTGATTTGGGCATGACTTGATTGTCTTGAACTTGATAAAACTGGGCCCGAAGTAACACCGGCAAAGATAGCTTGAGGCCAGAAAGAAAACTCTTCATACAATGTCTTTAGAACAGAGTCGATACCAATAATTTTGCAAAAACCCTTTGGTATATCTAGATGTAACAGCGATGATCACTGGTTGGTTGAGAGTATCAGGCGGACAAGAAAGTCGCCCTGGGAACGTACTTGATTGTCGTTTTATAATTGATTAGATTTATAGTCCAGGGAAATTAGCAAAAAAACGCACGAAAGGAGGCAAAATTGCAAAATGGCTGAAAATTGGTACACAACTTCCTTGGAACTTTTTAAGAAAACAATTTTGAAATCACAAAAAAAAACATTGGCGCCGGGAATATCACTTTTTGGCAAAAAAATCACTCAAAAAATGGTTTTTTTCGAAATTTTTTTTTGATCAGTCAACACGAACCGTTATTGCCTCCAAAAAGCCCTGTTGTCATTTTTTCGAAAACCTTTACATTTCCGAATATTTCAAGATAGTTTTTGGCCGAAAAGTTATTTTTGGAAACTTTGACCTTGAATAACTTTTGTAGGCAATAACGTTTCGCATTGATTCATCAACATTTTTTTTCGTAAAAAACAGTTTTTGAGTGATTTTTTTGCCAAAAAGTGATATCTCCGGCGGCCATGTTTTTTTGTGATTCCGAAATTGTTTTCTTAAAAAGTCCCAAGGAAGCTGTGGACCAATTTTCAGCAATTTTGGAATTTTGTCTAATTAAAATGCTAATTTCCCCGGACTATTATGATTGTCTCTATATTTTTTGGGGAGAATTAAAGCAACTTCTATTGACCGCTAGAGATGAGGGTTTGTTGGAATCAACTTTTTTCGGTATGGGCTACACATAAGCTAGTTCCCATGAGTTTGGATACACTCCGGAGAAGTATAACAGGACAACTAGTTCTGCATAGAGATTTAACCGAAGATGAAAAAAAGCGCTAGGATAATTATGGATATATTGGGGCCTATTCTGTCGGTAAAATTTTATCATTTTATGTTATGTTATGCATTTTATGTTATGAATTCCCTAAAATGCTATTCTGTCCGACAAATTTTATTTTATTTTATGAATCATAACATAAAATATTTCCTGTTACGCTTCATAACATAAAATATAAAATAATCTAAACAGCACATTTTCCAGGTATTTTAACCCATTTTATGAAAATAACAGACGGAAATTGACATTTGCGTGAAAGTTGTTTTCATTGAGTTTTGAGCTAAATTAAAAATTAATATGACCAACGCATTAAAAAACATGAATTTTGTCAGATACTGAAACAAGGCGCGCTTTGATTATGTTTGTTTTCATTCATAATTTTATTTGTTTTCATTTTCAACCGATCAGCTGTTCAAAACGTAATAGAACCCATAGCGGATTGTATTAAATATTTTATGTTATGTGTTCATAAAAGTGTTCATAAAATAATTTTAAGAAAGCATGACATAATACGAATTTTTAAAATATTTTATTTTTATTTTATGAAGAAAAAATTTTATCATCATAACATAACATAAAATATTATTTTATGAAAAATTACAGAATAGGGCCCATTATGAGATACAGTGGATTTATTGACGTGAAGCTCCTTAATACACATATACAGGCCGAGAGGCCAATCAATCTCTGTAAAATGTTCAACGTCCCTGCCAAAAACATTGGTGTGATTTGAGAAATACAATAAATTTGCATTGTGAACGCTATAATTTTACGTAACAATGATTTTACACTACGAAACTGAAGATAATTTGGAGGTATGTTCAGAAATATCATCAAAAGGTAATAAGGAGTCTTCATTACTAATATTAGGATTGTTGCATAGAAAACAGAAGAAAAGAGTATGCGATCGTGCCCTAAAGTGTACCCAGACACCTTATAATGACCAAATTTGGCATCGAGTGATATTTGAGTTTCACAAACAGAAATTTTTATATCGTGGCTTCGCATGCACAAGGTTGTAATAAACCTCAGATGTCAGTACCATAAACGGGGGGTTGACAGAAAGGGCCTCGCTGTAGTTTTATGCCTCCTGAAACGAGGTGATTCGTGTCAATCGACCGATAAATACTGTGACGCCGACGTGGGCGAATTTTTGTTAGGGGAAGGTAGTAGAAAACTTATTTGTTCTGTTTGTCTCTTAATTCGGCGTAAGTTTCGAGTGTTGATGACACCTTCAATTTTTTTTAATACACAGCATAAATTTTATTGATTGTATTGTAGAGAAACGCATGTTAAGATGGCCGGCGACAGCACCCGCCCACTCAACGTGTTTGCACAGTTCAGAAATTGTTACTCGCCCTTATAACAGCGGCAGAGACCCTTAATAAAAAATTCTTGGGCAGTTGTCATGCACCCAAAACTCCGTAAAAGATTTTTTATACGCTTTATATTAGCTTGACCTGTATGTTGTATGTTGTATGTTGTATGTTGTATGTTGTATGTTGTATGTTTCATGTAAACAAATCTTGCAACTTGATTTTGACTCACTTCCAGGCAACGGATCAACTTCAAATTGCACATATGTATAGTTCGCGTGACAATGCAATCTGACCATTTTGTAAAAAAATTAAGATGGCGGTTCCAAGAAGGCGGCCGAATTTTGCAATTGCGCTCTCCGACCCCCGACATGGGTATTAAATGAAAGAGTATTACAAGTAGAATACAATTAGCTATGTGGCGTTATTCAAAATTCAAAATGGCGGCCAACAAAAAATGGCGGACTACCGTTTTCTTTACAACCCACTCGATATGGGTATCAAATGAAAGGAAATGACAGAATACTATTAGCTGTGTAGCGTCATTCAAAATTAAAAATGGCCGCCAACACAAAATGGCGGACTACCTTTTTCTTTACAACACCCTCAGTATGGGTTTCAAATGAAAGGGTGTGACAATTAGAACACTATTAACTGTGTGGCGTGATTCCAAATTCAAAATGGCGGTCAACACAAAAGGGCGGTATACCTTTTTCTTTACAACGCCCTCGGTATGGGTATCAAATGAAAGTGTACGACGAGTATAGTAGAGTAAACTGTGTGACGTCTTTTTAAATCCAATATGGCGGTCACTACAAAATGGCGGAAGACATATATTAGACTAAAAAATAGAAAATAAAAAATATATAGTTTAAAAAACTAAAAAATACGCTTTGATTTTAAAATGAACTAAAAAGTAAAAAATAATTTTGAATGTAAAGTTTCTATTGCTCCAACCAGAATATGGAAACAATATACCTTTCGAAATGTAAAAAAAGCGTGGGCCTCTAGCGAAAATTTCCGGTGTTAATAAAATAAGAATATAGGAAGAGAGTCCCACGCTGTTTTACATTTCGATAGGTAGGTTGTTTCCATATTCTGGCTGGAGCAATAGAAACTTTACATTCAAAATTATTTTTTACTTTTTAGTTCATTTTAAAATCAAAGCGTATTTTTTAGTTTTTTAAACTATATATTTATAAACGTACTTGATTATAGAAAATCTGTCCAAATTATGTTTTAATAAGTCGCTTCCATAACTAGTTGAAATTTTCTTCTAAATTTGAAATGGGATAGGACCGTCTTTCGTCCTGGCATTCCCGTTATAAAAAGGACAAAATCTGCAGCTGCCAAACAACTTGTGCTGCAGCATTCAAAGGAGCAGAAAATCATTAAACGATTGGCTATTCCTGGCTAGCTCCATCGAATCCTACGGGAAACGAGATTTCCGTTTTACTTTATTGCCGACTTTCTTACGTTGCTTTCAAGACTATATAAAAATTCCCCAGATTCAGGATTTCTGTGTGTGTTAGAGGGAAGAGGGAAAATAAATTTTGAACATATCAAAAGTTTTTACCACCCCATCACATCCTTGCGGCACTGTTCGCTCCATCATCTTCACCCGTTCCAGCTAGCAGCGGAGAGCTTGTGCGCCAAGGGTGAGCTAATTTAGAATCTACAGACCACAACAATCACAGGACGAAAAAACAGGAGGAATTCAAATAGCCAACACGTAGCAACTGGCAGGAAAAGAACTTGGAAACGTGACTTGAACTGACGAAGTCCCCCTCTTACCCCATTTGCACGTTTCCCTTTGACCTTTTGCCCCTTTTCATTTCCGCTAGATTTTTGCTGACCTTTTATGGGTTTTCTCAGGTTGTAAACTTTCTTTTTTTTTCTAATTTGTTTTGTTGATTTCAAAGCTTCGGCCCCGTAAAAGGCAGGACTGGACTAAAAAGTTGTTAAAAGTCGTTCCGGGCTAATATTGGTGCGGTTTGGTGGAAAAAATTGTCCACTAATGGACTTAAAGCCACGGGCCTTTTCCCTTTTTTTTTCTTGCTTTGGACAAAAAAAAAGGATATAGGATTTTTGTATTCTAGACACGAGTGTATGGCGGGGAACCCGGCAAGCACGGTATATACACAGCGCAGAGGGATAAGGAATAGGAGCTCTGTTTACACTAAGGCGATTATTTTGAGAGAAGAGCTACGGGGTGCTTTATGACAACTGAGAAAATGTGAATAAATTTCTGTTATCCTTGTTGTACCCATCCGTTCCGTTGCGCCCGTCTCCCCTTACCGTTGAAAATTTTTCCAAAAGGGATGGGTAATGGAAAAGAAAGGTAAGACTTGATGTACTTTCTCCGTGAAGTGGGTTATAAAATTAAACAATAAAAAAATTGCTTCAAAAAAAAATATACAAAAAAGTTTTCAAAAACTTTTTATTATCGGGTAAACTAAGTGCGGGTTTATGTTTCTAGTTAACGTAAAAAAAATTATAGTCAAATTTGTTCCACCTATAAACCTATAAAATGTCTATTGTAAGAGAATTCTCGTCTTGTGTTTATTAATAATGAAAAGAAAAGGCTTTTTTCACGAGGTGGACTATAATGAGGCTGCATTAAGAGGTGATAGTATTGAAATTTTTTTTAAGGATATTGCTTAATGCATCGTTTCTCAACGTCTTTAGTGTGGCGACCCCCTGAAAGGCCAAAAAATTAAGTAAAAAATCTTGCGACGCCCTCACTATAATATTGGTTGAAAGATAAAAATCCAACCATTTGGAGCGATTTTCTCGGTAAGAAATCAAAAATTAAGTCTGATGGACAGGAAAAACAAACGTGTTTCTTCTTCCGTCAAATCTGTCGTAAAATTGAGTTATTAAGGTTGATCCACACATATCCGTGAAGGCTAGGGTGGGTCAAAAACATCAATTATTTTTTTTCAAGTGACACGGAAAAATGGGTTGCTGGACACCTTACAAAAATTCTCACTCAACATGAGCTCTTAATTGTAATAGGAAGATTCTCCGCATCGCAGTTTTTTATTTTTTCCTCAGTCCAATAGAAAAAAATTCATACTTCATCATTAATTGATTGCACAGAAAAACGTTTTCGGAGAATTTTGTAGGAAATTTAATGCTCTACAAAAAAGGTATATTATATTTTTTCTGTAAACCTCACCATTTGGAAGATATTGAAGATTTAAGTTTGATTATTTTAAGACAAATTTCATTTTTTTCACTGATGCCGCCAGTACTGCACTGAAGTCCCCGGTCACGTCACGGATATGTGTGGAACCTTTACCCCGAAAATCTGTTAGCTTGATTATAGTTTTAAAATACATTATTTGTTAAAATAATATTTTTGGGCAGATTGCGACCCCCCTTATGTCTAATGGCAAACCCCCGGTGAGAAACCATATGGCTTAATGGAAAGTTAAATCATCATTTGATGATAGGTTGAGAGTTAAAATTCTCAATACCCATTCTGGTTCCTAGTAACTTTCGTCAAGAAGAATTTTACAGGTTCCACGTAACTTCTTATTTTATTTGCAAGCGAGAGGTAATAACAGAAAGCAAATTCAAGGCCGATTTCTAATCACCCCTGTTCGCTTCAAATTCTTTTTTACTCGAACTGCTATGACACCCTTGGTCCACGAATATATGACTGACTCAATGAAAGTAGTGTTTTTTCAGAACTCGCGAAATGGAAATATATGTGCTTCAAAGAGATTGGCGTCAATAAATCTAATGGTATCGACAATATACCCCCCTCCCCTCCAATACACTTAACTTTAGCTAAATCACTGCGTATCTTACCACTTATAGTGGTTTCGTGCTTATTCTTATGCTTATCGCATTAATTAACCTAATTTGCATAATAATTACAGCACCTAATTTGCATAATTTGGTTCCCAGCCTCAAGTGTCCTACTACCTATTTGCGCATATTCTGATTCTTGGATTGTGACCCATGTTCTGCCCATTCCCATTGAATCCAACTAAATATTAGACCATAATCCATTCTTTTTTAGGCAAAAACGATCTACTGCCGACCTTATCTTGTTGCTCTAGATATCTCCAAAGCTTTTGATAGAGTATGACACTTTGCTCTGCTGACTATATTCCAAGCCATTAGTATTAGCTTAGTTTCAAGGAACTGTATTCAAAGTGCTCCTTTCTGGGTTTTCAATCAAGATGTTCTTTGTAGCCGAGGTAGCCCGGGCCTTCTTAGACATGATTTACAGCACCCGACTACCTTATCAGAGGTCCATGGCTCGAATACACCCCGCGGCATAGTTTTTCATTCTTCCCTCCTAGATAACAATCCTTTATTCTTATAGCAATTCCCTTCGCTTTCTCCATTATAAAATATTTTTTTCACAGAACACCTTATTTCAAATAATCTTTTTTCTTATATTTCCACTAATATTTTAGTTTTTGTAAAACGCCAAATTAAATATCAATCGCAAACGCCACTTTCTTGAAGATTCTTTAAGATTCTACGGTTCTGAGCGTAGCCTTACGACTTAACGAAAGTTTGCGAAAGAGAACGAAAGATTGTCTTAAGGCCATTGTGGTTGCTTGTTCTAGCCCCATTGTAGCGTACAAAATCTTAAGTAGTCTTAAGACGTCTTAAGACCATTGTAGTTAGCCCTTTTGAAGCGGGGAATCCCTGGATGATTGAATGAGGCGCAAATAATTTACTCTCGTTCGCCTACATTATACGTCGAATAAGTTCATAACCTTTCTTTTAAAATCTATTAAATTTCATTACGAAATCACTTATATTATAGCTTAAAGTGAAACGCCGGATCCAAACGTTTATCAAGGCTTTGCAAGCGTTCGCAAATTCAAACGTGTGGATAAGGTGTTTGGTTTGGCTTGTGTAAGCTTGGCAACGCTTGTGGCCGATCCGGTCGAGTGTGAATACTCCCCAATGCAAAGCAAACGTTTTAAATTTGCGAACGCTTACCAAGCCTCGAGAAACGTTTGGATCCGGCATAACAGTACGTGTTTTTGGTTTTTATTTTGGCGTATAAGTAAATGAGTTCAGAGTTTGAATAGCGGTCGTATTGTCACGTACATACACAATTGTACCTATAAATGCCCAGTAGGAAAGTGAACTAGTTCTAAGACTAGTAGAATTACTACTTTCTAGGGAGGGAATAGTAGTTCTCAGTTGGATACCTTTTATATGAAATCAACCGACTACTTTTGTACAGCGTTGTCCTATGATGGAGTCAATTGCCCCCCTCTGCATTACTTCGAAATACTTCGAGAACTAGTTCATTTTAAAGTTCTCCGAGAACTAATTCATTCTTGGAGAACTAATCCATTTTGAAGACGTCAAGAGCTAATTCATTTTGAACTTACTGGAGAACTAATTCATTTTGAAGTTCTTGGAAAAGTATTTCATTTTGAAGTGCTTCCAGAACTAATTCATTTTGAATTTCTTGGAGAACTAATTCATTTTGAACTACTTGGAGAGTTAATTCATTTTGAAGTACTTCCAGAACTAATTCATTTTGAATTTCTTGGAGAACTAATTCATTTTGAAGTAACTGGGGAACTAATTCATTTTGAAATATTTCGAGAACTAATTCATTTTGAAGTTCTTGGAGAACTAATTCATTTTGAAATACTTCGAAAACTAATTGATTTTGAAGTTCTTCGAGAACTAATTCATTTTGAACTATTTCGAGAACTAATTCATTTTGAAGTACTTCGAGAATTAATTCATTTTGTACTAACAAAACTATTAACTAAAAAACAAATTCTTTTGAACTACTTGGAGAGTTAATTCATTTTGAAGTACTTCGAGAACTAATTCATTTTCAATTTCTTGGAGAACTAATTCATTTTGAAGTAACTGGGGAACTAATTCATTTTGGAATATTTCGAGAACTAATTCATTTTGAAGTTCTTGGAGAACTAAATCATTTTGAAATACTTCGAAAACTAATTCATTTTGAAGTTCTTGGAGAACTAATTTATTTTGAACTACTTCGAGAACTAATTCATTTTGAAGTACTTCGAGAATCAATTCATTTTGTACTAACAAAACTATTAACTAAAAAACAAATTCTTTAGAGAAATCTTGTGGGCTTACCACTGATATTGTGATTTGAACTAGCTCCTCTCAGGATTCCTTTGGCATCAGTACTGGAACTAGTCAGTCTCCCACTAGTGCTAAAACTATTTCTATTTTCTAAGTAGTCATTTTATTCCGACAGGGTGGCAACTGAATAAAAGGCTTCTAAAATTACATCAACTTCTTAGACTGAGGGCTTCATTCAGCTTTGCCGCTCTGGGCCTCTGACAGGCTTAGTCCGCCACTGATCTGGTGTTCAATCATCATGCTTGCGCAAAAATTCTCATATAGTACACAAAAAGATTGAACATGCGTGCCCGCAAGGTGCTTGTCAAGCATGCAGTTACGTGTGTAGCCGCCTTAAGGCCGATTCACACACATCAGTCACGTCACGTCTCAGTTACGTCAGTTCCGACAAATCGATTGACGGTTAGGTGACGACGATGAGCCTGACTTGACTTGACTGATTCGGAACGGCGGCCGGCGGTTCAGTGTAGACAGTCCAATTAACTTTCAAAGAAACCATATTTTTTGTGACTGTGCTTCTCGGAACTGAGTGTGAATCGGCCTTTAAGATAAGAGGGAAATTGAAATAAGAAATCGTTCCTAGTATTTTTTTTACTGAATTACTCGACGGCGCATGTTCAATCAGTTCTTCAATTTTCACAAACTTTTTGACAAATGTTTTGATGCGTGTAAAAAGAAGAATATGATAAAATAATTGAATTAAGAACTCTGGGAAAGAGAATATTTACTGAAACATAATTTCTTGAAATTGGACTTTAAAAATCGAATTTCTCGTAATTTCATTTATGAGTTTTGGAACTGTATTTGTGAAAAAAAATATTTATAATTGCATTTTTCTTGCCTTGGATCTTTTAATGTTTCGTTATTTTTGTTTTTCTTTAAATAAATCTCTAATTTCGAATGAAACTCGAATTATATTTTGTATTTTTACCATTTTTTCCTCTCTCTCTCTCTCTTTGGCCTTAATTTTATTTCATTTGGTTTCTTGGAAAACATTTTCTTTGAAACTATATCATTGAAGAACATTGATGAAGCCAACGAAAAAATTGTTTTGGGAAAAAATTTCGATTAATTCAATTTAATCACACAAAAATCAACCTGAACTTATCCGCTGTTCCATTGAGATCAAACAGAGTCCTTCAAGGAGTGTGAATAAAAGATTTCAACCAAATAAACGTAAGAGAAAAACAAAAAAAAAAGGAGAAAGAAACAAATGCCAATAAAATTAAATGTCAGTTAACAGAATTTAATCAAATTCCAGCGACAAAAGAATTTCAATCTCTGCTCCTTTTGTAAGAAAAAGTCCTTTAAAACCAAGAACCAAGAGAAAAGGACACAAATAGTTTAAGAAAGTAACGGTCTCGCTCAACGTTGTGAGTTTCTTTTTTATTTTTCGTTTTTGTTGTTGTGTTTTGTTTGTGGAAGGGATGTTAAAGTAATTTTGTAATTGTACTCGGTATAAAGGGACAAATTTACAAATGTGTAAGGAGAATAGTCGTGTGTTTTTCACATACATGTATATACAGAGAAGTTTGGTGGCTCCAGTTTTGTATCCTTAATGGGTTTAATTTCAATTAAAATTCCACAGCCATAAGTGACGTGGAGGATGGCTTCACAACTGCGAATTTTCAGTGTTTCGATCTCCTCTCCGAGAGTGACCTGAATACTTCTTCTCAGTCGGCGAGATGCAAAGAACGGGGTTGAAAACGATTTTCGCTCGTCCAAAATATCCTGTCCCACTACTGCACTAGAATAGCATACAGCACTTGCTAAAATACCTCGTAAAATGCATAAAGCTCCCCTCAGAAAGTGGGAGGGGAGGGTGGGGTGGATCTGAAGGGTTGTCGGAGGCTCCTGAACGAGCACTTCTTCTCTCTGGTGTCGAAGCCAAGGGCAGAAGACAGCTCTCGAGATTTATTTCCATATGCTAATTGAAAATGTTCAGTAAACAACTCCCCGAAGTGGTAATAGCCTTCGATAGACAATAAAAAGTAGGGCGGGCAGAAGGCCACCCGTGTGCCACCCTAGCGCCGCATGTTCCATTTTCATCATCAAAAAAAAATGGATTAACAGTGGGTGGCTCTGTGGTGGTTGGGTTGGCTTTGGCACACACCGCGGGGTGAGGGAAAAAAATGAGAGAAAATACTTCAGATTTTCTTCTCTCTCTCGACAAGAATAAGGTGAACGGTACTCGAGCAGAATTTTTAATTTCCCAGTTCAGATCTTCGGTGAACCGTAAGAATTTGTGCGTTGAAGTTGGTAGAAAGCTGCTTCCCTGCAAGCGAAAGCGCTTCAAAATATCCTGACAGCCGAGAAAGTTGATGGCGCTCCAACCCCTGGTGGTGGTTGGGGGTGGATGGGTGCAAAATCTTCGTTTTGGCTGATGCTGATGCTGACGGTGATGCTGATGGCGGAGCATTCTAAAGAGGCGATGGGCAATTTGTTTCGATGACATTTCCGAGATAAACGACGACAGGAGCTAAATTTAACGACCAAATAAACAAATGGATGAGGACAGGGCGACCCTTTTGTCTAAGAGAGTGCGTTGGAGCTAGGGCAAAACTGACTTGGACAGGGGATCCGCAGCCGGTTCCCGCTCTCCTTATCACTTTTCCTGCAGTCCTTTGGTTTCACCCTTTCTTCTTCAACAGCCTCAACATTTTGAAGCCTCTTCTTCTATCCGGAACCAAAATTGCCTTTGCCCTGTGTACCTGTGTGTGCTACTTCTGAAGCACTTCTTACTTCCATTATAAGCCCATCCCAATGAGTGCTCCTCTTATCCTTTATTTTTAAGGATAAAATATCAGCAGGATCCTTTGTTTCCTCTGACATTTACAATGAAAGCAATCGTGTCTCACTGATTATTAGGGGTCGTGTTACTGGTAGTGGCTCTGCTGGTTGGTTAATGATTTTCTTCACGTTTTTAGCATGAAGAAAAAAATCTCTCAAAACCCCGTCCCCCCACACCACCAACGGTTTCTGTCACAGTATGAAAAGAAAAGGAAAAGGTTTAAAAAAATCCTTTTTTTTTGATTTTTAACTTTGTCGAAAATTGGTTGATTGAAATGGGTCTCAAAGGGGATTGGCACAATTTTCCCTCTGACTTTGCTGCTTGTACCGGAACGGAAGAAACGCAAATTGTTGGATCAAAGGTGAAGTTGATAAATTGATTAAATGGATTAAATTTTTTGTTGTTGTTAGAGGAAAAACATGGTGAGAGACTTTTATTCTGTATTTATACTCTTCTAAGAGACAATGAATAAATCTGTAAAATTTACATTTTAATTTCTTCATAGATATTCATAGAAGCCATAATTTGGATATAATTTACAGAATTGTTAAGAGAATTTAATATTTTTCTTGAATACCGCAAATGTAGGCGTGTTACTTCAATTTCCAAAATAATCATTAATTTACTGATTAATAAATAAATTTTCCTTATTCCTTCTTGATTTTTCAGTATTTTCAGTAAACACAGCTATTTTTCTTGGAAATTAGTTTGGCGTTGGAATTAGTGTAGGCGTTTTAATGAGAATTTTCTTCCTTCCTATTAATGGTGCTAAAAATATCGTTAAGTCATAGAATGTAACTTATAAATAGTCAATAGATGAGTATGATTGATTTCTTAAAATCCCTCTTTTAAAAATTATTCTTTATTGTGATAACAAAATTTCAAGGTTAGTTTGTTCTTTCATTATATTGAATAATTATTTCTCACCTTATAATACGCAAAGTTCGCATCTCACATCGCAATCCATGCACTCCTACAGGACCCTTGGAGCTCAATCTAAGCCTATGTCGCCAACTAAAGACATAAATTTAATTCCATCACGATTCAGACCAGCACGGGTTAGACCACCACTGGGTTAAGCTAGCTCATCCGTGAACAAGGGAGCATTATTGAGTCGCTGCATCGTCATCTATGTTCGTAAGATTCGCAATCATCAGGTCTTACTAAGCCGTAACAATGGAAAAAATACATTTCTTCCGAATTAGAGATCTCCGTCATCAAATGTGATATTATTCCTCGGACCACTTCTCTCAAGGGTACATTATAGAAGCTTATATTAAAGGCCGAGGCTATTCGGACTGCAGAGTAGATAAGAGTAGATAAGAGTAGATGAGAGTAGACGAGAGTAGACGAGAGTAGATGAGAGTAGATGAGAGAGTAGATGAGAGAGTAGATGAGAGAGTAGATGAGAGTAGATGAGAGTAGATGAGAGTAGACGAGAGTAGATGAGAGTTACGTACTCTCATATACTCTTATTTACTCTCATCTACTCTCATATAGTCTCTTCTACTCTCTCATTTACTCTCATCTACTCTCATGTACTCTCATCTACTCTTATGTACTCTCATCTACTCTCATCTACTCTTATTTACTCTCTCATCTACTCTCATCTACTCTTATCTACTCTTATCTACTCTGCAGTGCGAATAGCCACTCCCTATATTAAACTAGAGGAACAACTGCAGGAGTCCATAGTTCAATCAACCACTAAACGAAGCGAAAAATCTCCCAATCTGAAATCAGCGTCCGCAAATCCCAAGTTATCAAGGATCAGCATCTTGAAATTTGACGGATATAACGTTACCTAGAGATAGCTCGACGACCTCCTCACCCAGATGGTAGGTAAACAACAAATGACTCCATGTCACAAAATCTGGTACATTAAAGGAGTATCCACACATATCAGGGCCGTGCCCGGGACGTCACAGGGCGGTGCCCGGGACGTCACAGGGCCGTGTTCTGTCATGTGTGAACGAGTAAAGGAGTATCCATACATATCAGTGTTCCGTCAGGAGTTCAAAAAAATATCGGTGCGTACATTTTATATGAATCCTTCACACATGTCGGTGTTCGGGCGGGAGTAAAAATCTAACGTCCCGGGCACGTTCCTGATAAGTGTGGATACTCCTTAAAACTAGTGTAGGTGCCGGATGAGAATTACGAATTAGTCAGCCTGGCAAACCCTGAGGGATCGATACCAGAATATCATACTACAGTGGTATTGGTAAATAGACTGCTGTCACAGCCAACCTCTGCGGCTGACTTCACCGCCAAGAAAAGGAGGGAAGAACACATGTGTGCAAGAAGTTTTGTTTTGAAATTAAAGTTGTTAAAAAGAATGAAATTGTTTCAATTAATCCCTGACAAATCCGAGAACGCTCAAGAGGAAATATTACAATATTTTTAATACGCTTTTATTAGCTTCACTTGTAACTATGTAAACAAATCTTGGAAGTTAAATTTGAGCCACTCCCGGTTTCAGATTGAGCTGCACATATGTATAGTTCTGGTGACAATGCAATCTGACCATTTTGTAAAAAAGTCCAGGTGGCGGTTCCAAGATGGCGGCCGAATTTTGCATTTGTGCTCCGGACCCCCAACATGGGTATCAAATGCAAGGGTATGACAAGAAGAATACAATTAGCTATGTGGCGTCATTCAAAATGGCGGCCAACACAAGATGGCGGAAAACATAATAGAGTAAAACGTAGAAAATATGACCTATCAACTTGAAATTTTGCACATTTGTATGCATAGTTCGCGTGACAATGCAATCTGATTTTTTTGTATAAAAAAATCAATTTGGCGGTTCCAACATGGCGGACTAATTTTGCAATTGTGTTTCCCCGACCCTCGACGTGGATATCAAATGAAAGGGTATGTCAGGTAGAATGCAATTAGTTGTGTGGCGTCATTCCAAATTCAAAATGGCGGCCAACTCAAAATGGCGGATTACCTTTTTCTTTACAATGCCCTCGGTATGTGTATCAAATGAAATGGTGTGACAAATACAATGCAGTAAACTGTGTGACGACATTTTAAATTTAATTTGGCGGCCACCACCAAATGGCGAAATACATTAAACAGACTAAAAAGTAGAAAATAAAAATATATAGCTTAAAAAACTAAAAAATACGCTTTTCTTTAAAATGTACTAAAAAGTAAAAAAAAATTTTGAATATGAGCTTTTTATTGCTCCAACCAGTATATGGGAACAACCTATTTTTCGAAATCAACTTAAGAATTAAATTAATGAAGTTATTGGTAAAACTTATGCATATAACTTACTTAAATGTAAAAAAGCGTGGGCGCTAACGAAGGCTTCCAGTATTAATAAAATAAGAATATAGGTAAAGAGCGCCCACGCTTTTTTACATTTAAGTAAGTTATATGTATAATTTTTACCAACAACTTCATTAATTTAATTCTTAACTTGATTTCGAAAAATAGGTTGTTCCCATATACTGGTTGGAGCAATAAAAAGCTCACATTCAAAATTATTTTTTACTTTTTAGTACATTTTAAAGAAAAGCATATTTTTTAATTTTTTAAGCTATATATTTTTTTATAGGTAATTCTAAATTTCTGTATGGTATCCAAAATCATTTTTTCCAGATTTTTTGTTGTTTCCATTATACTTTTTTCCTACCGCGGACAGTGCACACATAAACTTTTTTTATTTAAAGGCGTTGCAACGCACGTGGGTTTTTTACTAGTTAGAATTAAACTCGCAAGAAAGCTCTTCATTGGTACGTATTTTCTTTCTTTTTTTAATTTGCTTGTTTTTGTCATTTTGGCTTACAATTGCACCTCGCCTCATTTGAAGTATGACATTGTACTGGCTCAAAATAAAAAGAGGCACCTCTTACAAACTCATTTTATAATCGTGTCCTACCCAACACTAATAGAGACCTGCTTCCTTGAATGCCGGACGCAAAAGACGAATGGCATAACTGTGTATATAATGTTAGACAGTCAAGCAGCCTTTAAAGCTATTAAGCTTATAAAGAGATGCCCTCGCATCCACTAGCAGAATTATCCTGAGGCGGATACCAGGGCCTGAAGGAATCGATGCAAATGGGCAGGCAGATCGTTTAGCACAAAAGGCACCAGCACCACATTTATCGATTCAGAGCCATTCTGTAAAACACCCATTGGTCGAACAAAAGGGAATCTTGGAAAAAGTGCGGCATGTCTCACTACTGACCTCAGGTAGAGTCCAGAGACCAGATACGCCAGCAAATTCATTAGCCTCGAGAAAAAGGTAAGAAACTTATCGAACTTCTTCTTCGATGGCTCTGCAGCCCAATTCGAGCCGCGGTTTCTTGTTAAATCCATACATATACCTCTCTTCCAGCTGACGTTGCAGATCTTCGGGTATTTACGATTGGGTATTTCTTGATCGGTGGTCCAATGATCGGCGTTCCTTACCCTATCTTGGCCGACCTAACATCAAGCCCCCATCCAGGCTAAAATGCAGAATTTCTGGTTACACTGGCAAAGGCAATATTTTCAAACACTACAGCGAAGGACAAAATGAAAAAATACTAACCTTGACGTAAAGGTAGACTCTTCGTGTTATTTTAGGAAGACCATCTCCCACCACTGATATGGGCATTGGGACGGGTCCAGGGGATAACAGATGGCCATTTTTGAGTTGCAGATGTTTGAACCTTGAGCGGTACCTGCTCTTAAGAATTCCATCACCAAGCTGTGACCTGTTTCAAAAAAGGGAATGAAAGTTTTATGTTCATAACATTGCGGAATATGTGCGATGGACGAAACAAAACTCATTTGGAACCAAAATAACGCAAAACGAAACACAGTTATAAAAATAACAATAAATGAATGCGCAGAGCTAAATCAAGTTTAATTGAACTAAATTTTTCATTACATCAATAATAAAAGTGCACTTGAATCCCTGCGGAAATATAAAGTAAGGCGCGCCTCCAATCTTAGCCACCAGCGACTCTTACGGTCTTTTTGCGGCTGGCTTTCTACTCAAATTTCGATTAACGGTTTCTGGCATTCACCCACAAAAACCTTTCCAACAAGAAAGAAAAAAAGAGTTTCCACTTTTAGCTGCCACTCGACAAATTTAATCGCCTGCGGTTGAACATAATTAAAACAGTAGCAGACAACAAACATACCACAGTGGAAACCATTTGCATTTTTATGTTAAATAACAGCAGAAAAAGGACCATTATACAGTGGCAACTCGGCCAGAGGGAGCAGACTGTGGCAACTGTTTCAAATAGACCCTATACACAGACAGAGAGAGTCAGTCCTTGGTCATCAGATAAGGGATAAGGAAGACAGGAGCAGGGACGGGCCCCCGATGAACAATGTTAACTGCTTCCTGCTATTTTTTTCTCATATATAAATTTTTCTTGTTGCAACCGCAACTGTCGACCCCTAGGATGTGTGTGCTTGTGTTGTTGTGCTATAATAAACATTTATGACAACTCTATAAATGCTTCTCTCTGCTCTGCAGCTATGCGATTCTCTGGATAGTGGTGGTTGGGGGGTATGTGGCACTAAATGAACTACCCAGACGGAACCCAGAGTGGAGTTTGAAGGGTTTTTTTTTCATATTATATGAAAGTTGGAAGCGAGGTTAAAGGGATGACAACGAGTGCAAATTGTGCTTCATTCTTATCAAATGTTGGCATCTGAAAAAGACCCGAAAGAGTTGACTACGACAGCTTATGGGGTAGTTGTTGAAATAGTGTTTAAATCTAGCTGGGGATCTGGTTGAAGGGATTAACAATAGTTATATTAATGTTGTTGGTTCATATTTGTTTTTGAGATTTTGTTTAAAAAAATGTGTGCACTAACAAAAATTTGTATGCAAATAAACTCGTGTTAGTATCAGGATTTTTTTCATGTGAAAGTCGAAGCCATCCTTTGTACTGGCAATCTGTGATGACATTATTTATGTCAGGTACAATGCCTGTTAGTAAGCTTGGTCCGAAGAAATGAAAAAGATAAACCAGTTACACGAAGTCTGGTAAGTGTTGAAAAAGATAGCGATAAGCTTTAAGCTCGAGCTTTTGGTTGTTGTAGGAGCTTGGAAATACTGATTGTGGAAGCTTGTTCCACAGTCGAGTTGTTCTATTTATGTACGAATTTTTAGACTGAAGTGTGCCCTGGTAAGCTGTACCAGAAACGTTTTGTCGGGATTGCTACTAAAAATCATGCTCTCTCGGACCAGCTGGAGCTTTTAGTTAAGTTCGTCTCACTTCTGACGGTTCACCAGCCTTCTGCACGATCTTCGACGCCTCACAGTGGTTAAAAATCCCGAAATGGTGGCCAAAATATATATAAGTTATTCAAATTGTGTAAAATTACGTACAAATAGTATTTTGAGGTCGCTAATTACGAATCTTCACTAAAAATAAAAAAAAACAAAATGGCGGATCCAATATGGCGGACAAAATTTTTATAAAGTGGTCAGATTTTTATGAAATTTGGTATAAAGAGTATTTCGAGTAGGCTGATTACGAATTGCTACTCAAAATTTAAAAAAAACAAAATGGCGGATTCAATATGGCGGACAAAATTCTTATAAAATGGCCAGAATTTTATGAAATTTTATTTAAATTAAACAAATCGGGGCAAACTGGGGCAACTTTTGAAATTTCCAAATTATAGAGAAAGATCTTAAGAATGCGGCAAAACTTGTTAGAGAGTGGGATGTCGTGGCACTTTTGAGTTGTGTAATTTTAAACATTGACGTTTACAACGGGAAGTTATAAAAAACTTGTTTTGAATGGTATACATTACTAAAATAATTAAGAAAATTGATTGTTAATATCAAATAACGTTTAAAAGTATTTACTTTCGTTAGCAGAAGCCATTTCAAACGATTCCAGGTCACTGTTAACACAAAAAAAACCGTTTCACTATGTACCGCGCCGAGGCCCTCGTGTGCCAGACGCTTACGTAACAAAGGCTCCCGAGAGCCCCCATGCACCGTTATAAAACGCTGTTTCTAATACCTTAGGTACCAACCTACATAACTAGACCCAAAAAGTCCCCAAATCAAAGATCGATTTTAGGGACTTTTGGCCACCTTCTCGGCATTTGGAAACACTGTGCGCCTGTTCGATTATCGTACGTGGCCCATTTTTCATCACCAGTTAAGAGAGGTTTCAGGCATGGGTTCATCTATTCCAATGGGTCAGCTATAATGGTAAAAGGTAGTGGTAAGACTTCCTCAATATCGAGAAAACTCCACAACACAATTGCAGAGGACATGTTCTGTGCCGCCTTAACCTCGTTTTACTCCCGCAGTGCATCTTGAAGTGGACGAAAATTTAATTACTGAGGAGATAAGACGCTTATGCGGCAGTTTTTACAACTAGTTGACTCTATGTTGAAAACTCGCAGATTAATGTTCACTCATTCTGAGAAGTCTCTGGAAGGCATCATAGCAAGAGAATGGAATTGTTATGTCACCTATTTTGTGGTGCTCTGTATCGTGGATGAAGATCTCCTCTAGGTGCCCAAAACTTCTTCAATCAAGGTTATGCAGACATCGTTGTTATCGTGAAAACCAGTAAAATAGGTCCCACCACATCAAGACAACAAGCACTTGACTTGGTCTCCAACTGAGGCACTTCAAGACTCAGTGTCTCAGTGATGCAAAACTCCATTGGTCAAATGGGCAACCGATGAGTAGGTCCTTGCTCCTCATAACCACAAACCTATTCTATCGTCCGTAGTAAGCTTACTCTTAGACATTGCACCACGACGTGACCAACGACATGACAGACTGGCAGTACAAGGGCTGATTCCTGAGCCTGAAAAAATTACTCCTTGATTCCATAAAAAAGCAGGGAGTCTACAGCCAAGCTGGCCAAAAAGCTCCAAAGCGAATCCCCAACCCCCAATCAAAATTTCCCTACAAAAACTTTCTTCCTAGCGAAGACACGAACCTTATTCGTAAAAGCTGATGTTAAAAAATTTCAAAAGTGTGGGTATCCGACGGGGAAGGGTAAAGGCAAATATTTGGTAGGGGAGGTGCAGAACTGCCCTTTCTTATCTACTATAATCAAGGGCGGCGGGGCATAATCATTGTGGGTGGGGAGCACGTGAACAGAAAACCAGTAAAATGTAAAAAGTTAATCGGTTAATTTATTTCCCGGTCTCTTGAGTGATATGATTTTAAATTCTTTAGTTAGGGGTTATGCCCGACAAGAATTTGGGGAAGGGGGTGTAGATAGGTCCCCTATGAGTCTAGACACACTCCCTCATTTGGACCCCGTGTGGCTTGCCCTATAAGGCATCTAACGTCTTGCCTAATTTTCGCCTCGTCATAAGGAATGCCCCAACCATTTAGCCCCCTCAGGAAAAATCGTGGTTTTCCTCCGATTACGAGTGGAAAAAAAGGGGCCGAAAAATTTGAGAATTTCGGCGTGGATATGTAAGTAATAACTGTGCGGGTTTCGAAAGCTTTATATTTTTAAACGCGAGTGTCGTTTTACCAATGCGGTTCCCCAACCGAGTACTGGTCTCGTTCAATGCTGCTTGACCTCTGCAATTGAACCGGAACCAGTCTATTGAGTATGCTAAATGACACCCTTCACTGTCACCAACTATGCAACTATAAAAACTAAAGCTTTTTAAAAAGCTTGCCGAATACGTAAGGCAGATGTTGGGATTCCCCATTTCATTTGTAATGAGGTTTGCCTCATAAGGCCCTTATGAGAAACTGATAAGGCATAACTCACTTCAGTATCGCTGGTTTTTTTGTATGGTGTTCATATGGGAAAAGTAAGTGGAAATCCCTCTTTCGGCATGACCCTGAGCCAATCCCTTTTTAAATGCTGGTCGGGTAGGGTTAGGGAGTGAGCTTAGGCTATACAATTATAAATTTTTAATAGCTCTGATGTAAAATACATATTTAGTTTTCGTATGAAAAACCATGCTTGCATGCGGCCTTTTGACCATGTCCCTTCGTCGCCAGCGACCGATACGGCCTTTTAACATTCTGAGTTATTAGGTGTACAAGTAATATTTTGGGTGGGAATTTCCACACCCAAAGCGAAAATGCGTGTGGACTTTTCCTTCCGTCCCCAAGCGCTCCGCCGCACAGTGGGGCAAATAGCTCATTTTTTGGGCAGACGATAATTCCCAAGCCTGGAATTAATGAAACTTAAAAATTTTTTTTAAACTATTCGTTATAAAATTGCCTTTAATTCTATAGAGCCGGAATTTTGATATTTAAAAATTAAAGATGGCTAATCCAATATGGCGGTTATAAATTTTGTATGCAAATTAAAATTTTATCAAAAGATTCTTTGAAATTATAAAAAATTGCTACTTAGGGGGTTTTTTTGGAAACCATAATTATTAATTTCAATAATTTTAAAGAATCTTTTGATCAAATTTTAATTTACTTACAAAATATATGTCCGCCATATTGGATTAGCCATCTTTAATTTTTAAATTTCAAAATTCCGGCTCGATAGAATTAAAGACAATTTTATAACGAATAGTTTAAAAAAAAATTTTTAAGTTTCATTAATTCTAGGCTTGGGAATTATCGTTTGTCCAAAAAATGAGCTATTTGCCCACTGTGCGCCGCCCCTGACTATAATTGTGTCATTGTAGGTGCCGCATTCTCTCATGGCTTTGCTATGCTATTATAAGAGGTGTTGGATTAAATTTTGAAACTCTAGACTTTGGTGATTTATTTGGGCTGGTATTGGCCTCTGATGTTTCTAGCGTATGAGGCCTTCCTGTTTGGTAGGATAGCGGATAGTATCTTATACGCGGTACGTAACAATGTGATACCCATACCACCGTAATTGGTGCACGCTGTTATATCTGCATTTTTAGGTACCGCGCACTGGATGCCTTTTTCCACTCTTCTGGGAACGCTTTCTACCATCATAATTGCACAATGAATTCATAAATTGCTTAGCGTAGCCAGGGTCGGCGCTTGGGTTTTTTGCGCCCGCTGCAGTATGTCATATTGCGCCCCATCAGCTCCTCATTTTTTATCGCAAAGAAGGGCAATGGGAAAATTGCACACCCTTCAATTGCGCCCGGTGCAAGTGCACTATTTGCATCTATGAAAGCGCCACCCCAGCTTAAGTCCAATGAACTTCTTGTCGCATTGGAGCAAAGCGGAGAATATTTCTTCTTCTATTATTTCTTCTGACACGATCCTGTCAGCCCAATCTCGGTTCAGCATCGTTTCCATTTGATTTCGAATAATCGCAAGACCTTCCCAAGAAGTAGTGGAGAGTGAACTTCCATCATGATTTTAATAGTTTCCTCCTGCTTCTCTGCCATCCTCCTCATTGTTTCATGAACTTTGGGACTTTCCGATATGTTCTCAGAATTTCCTCGACCATGACACTCTTCTTCGTCGTCGTAGAGTTTTTTTCAGTTATTTTTTTCTGGCCAAGCAGATGAGTCGTAGCCCCTCCGTTCCCAATTAAGGCCCTTCTAATCTCCTTCCTCCGCTACTCCAGCTCGAATGCTCTACTAGTGTGTATGATCGTGGTTCTCTAATGGCGTAGGAAGCAGGTCCGGCGCTTGGTATTTTTACGCGCGGGCAGTATACCATATTGCGCCCCACCAGCGATTTTCAAAGTTTCATTTTTTTTATTTTTTTTCTGAAATTGCGCCCCTGTCGGATTGCGCCCGGTGCAAGTGCAACATTTTCACTTATGAAAGCACCGCCCCTGAGTGTAGCCCTTGTTGTTCTTGAGCTGGTTTATGCCTCTGATAACTTCTTCTAAGCTTGGTGGCATGCATGCACGTATGAACTAAGAGAATGCCTATGCTAACAAGCATATTTTTATGTGATCTGACAGCTGATCGATGCAGTTAAGTAGAACTATCTACAAATTAGTTTGAGACTAGGCACTGTCAATCGGGTGACTTTTTTGTGGATTCCGTGTCATCAGGGCTTCGTAGGCAATGAAAAAATCAAACGCCTTGTCAAGATAGGGGTGTGGCACTGCTTTCATCGGTCAGGGACCGGCTATTGGGGCATATTAGTAGTTTGACTAAGTAAATAAAAGTGCCAAATCTTTAAACAAGCGTCTGAGTTTATTCAAGCGGTCTGGCATATAAATCTGAGGTATGGTATAATAGGACCATGCCGCCATCGTGGTACTCCTTGGACCTACGACATCACCGAAAACGAGAAAAAAAGAAGAAGATTAAAGAAACAAAGGAGTTTCTATAACAACATATTTACTACACTGCTTTACCACCATTCTTACTGCAATACCACGCCAAATACCTTATGTAATGTACTTTCAACATATCCCACCCGTGAAAGAAGATTTAAGGAACTTTAAAGCTCCCCGATATCCGTACGTAATGCGATCAAGAGCGACTTTAGAACTCTTTTACTCTATTGAATCGTGTGTGTGTGTGTGTACGAGTGCAAAATCAGCAATCCGTGCGTATATAGAAACGCAATCCACCTCTAATCTATTTTCAGAATTGAAAGCGAAACGATTCAGAATTCTAAATCAGTATTTACCCTCCACTTCTTCGGGCGTTCTTCCAGCGGAAACTAATTGCTGTTATACACACAAACACACACACACATATGTATAAATAGGAAGAAAAGAAAGCAATCGCAAACTTTGGGAATTACTTGAGCAAACCGCCAGTTCATTTGCAAATCCACAACGTACGAAATAAGGAGCCTTAATTCCTTAATTAAATCTCCGATTGTCTTAATGTAGTATACTACCTGTTTACACATTTCATCAACCCTTCATCGCGCGCTGCTGAAGAAAACAGAGGAACATTTTGTGTGATTTCATTATTCGCACCCATCAGTAAAACCCTTTCGTCTTATTCCATAGCGGTAGAACGGAGAGTTAGGGGGTGTCGCTAAAGGGCGGGTGTATGTGTTGTTGGTTTAGGGGGTGTATGCTGAACGAAACGAAGGGTAACAGGGTCCTTTCCCTTTTCTGGGGTGTAGATCGCGTTGATGGCGGTGGAAAATTAATTTTTCAGGGTTGAAAATTATTCAAACATGTGTCGCGCAATTCTAATGCATGCCCTGTGTTTTGTTGACGATGGTTGATATTTTATGGAGATTTATAGGATGGAAAATCAATGGGCGAAATTTCAGAGGCGTTAACAACAACAACAACACAACGCCTGTCACCACTCTGACGCTCTGTATATACCAATTTATATACATACATATATACATTTCCATAGGACCAGAATTGTAATAAAATGATGGAAATCCTAGAAGCTGTCGGGCTGTTGGGTCTCTATAAACTGAAAATACACCCTCCGTGTCCTGATTTGATTCCACTCGAGCTGTGTCGAATTGCTGATGTGTTGACAATGCCGAGGTTAAAAATATTCAAATATTGAAATGCTCAAGAAATGAAATGAAGAAAAAAAAATGCGTCCCCAACTAAGAAGCGTGTGAAATGGAAAAATAAGTCCGTAAAGATTTAGCTTTTTATTTAATTGAAAGATGGCAGGAGCCACATTCACCATTGGCAGTTTCAACGATTTTTATGCTTCCTTATTTTCAATAATAACCGAAGTCCTTGAGAGCTAACACAGGCATCTGAAATGCTCTCTCATTACCATTTAAGAAGGAGGTCGAGGGGGTAGTGTTGAAAGAGCACACAATAAGAGCCGATTAGTCCTTATCGAACTACTAAACTTGAGAGTCCTTTTCTGGTAGTATAGTATAGTAACCCACCGCGCATTTCTCGAAGAGCACATTCAAATCACAGATTTATACAAAATTTTACGATGTATGTCTGACTGTGTGTGTGTTGTGCAGAAATTTTTGGTATAAGCAGTTGTAAATGTTATCTATATCCTTCAAACGCTATAGCGCTATTTGCGGCACAACGTTTGCTATACTATATACGCCGAGAGATGTTTACCTCTTCTTCACATCAACATGTAAATTTCACCGCACAAAGTCATAACCTGTCTTTTGAGGGCTTCGTTTGCTCATAAAATTATAATTAGTATGCCATAAGTGCAATTACCAGGCAACATAACCCCCGTTGAACGACGTTGGCTGCTTCCACTTTATGCCTCCGCAGACTCGATTCGTGACAAGGGTTATCCATGCATTTAATGCCGCCCACCCTTTTACTATCTAGATATGTCCTTTACAGGTCCTTACACCTTAGACATTCTCGACTTAAATAAGATCTAATCAAGTGACTCTTAATGTGACAAGAGGTGCCTCGTTAAACCTTTTACTACCCGCCGAATCGTGAATGTTTTGTTGGTTTTATTTATTTTTTTTTTATATATGTATTTTGGTTTGTTGCTTCACTTATACTTTTCACTTTGTAACTTTTTTGTAGTTACTTACTTAAACATAAACCGTGAAAAAGTATTGCTCGGTAACACTGATATAGTGGAAAATGCATTTCCACTGGCAATGGTGGGGAATGGTCTCAAGGAGCGGGAAGGGAACAGGGGAGTCATCGGTAAAGGTAAAGAGGTTCGAACGTGCATTTGAGTATGCCATAAATTTGTTACGTGTCCTGCAGACACAAGCACATAAACCCCACGTTTCTAACGTGTGTAGAAAATATGTACGAAATGAGTTCTTTAATGCACTGCTCCTTAAATGGATCCTGTTTTTTTTTGCTGGCCGACTTGCGGTTGATAGTACAACGTGCGCCCCCCGGGCGAAGGGAGAAAAGGACTTTAGGGGAAAATTGCGTAGGTGGAGCGGGGCAATCAATTTATTACGATTGTAGCAATTAAGTTAAGTAACTGCTAAGACACTAGTGATAAATTATTACTTAACTTTTTATTTTCAATTTTCGTTTTTATAACAGAAATTTAATAGGGCATGTAAGAAACGAGATTTTGTTTTTAGATTTAATTTATAATTTATAATTGGCTAAAAGATGGCGGCATTTGACATTTACTAGGGTTGAGGATGAAGTTTTGGACATAGAAAATTGGAGAGTATCAGATCAAGTATCCTTCGTAGATCACTGCTTCATGGTGAAACTGCAGGTTGAAGCTCCTCAATCATATAGAAACCCAATAAGGATTGATTGGAAGAAGATGGACCAGATCCTAAGAGCGAGACTCTCTAGAGAGCACCCACAGGAAGGGACAGACCTTAGGGAGTAAATATAAGATAGGATCAAAACTTTCGGAAACATGGAGACTCCGCCAAACTATGCAGAATCCTCCCCAAGAAATTCTCCAGTCAGTCCTTGTTAAAAAATGGGAATGGAGCATGTGCAGGCGGAGTCCCTAGAGCTAATAATGAACACACATTATCCCGGATGCAAAGACGAAATGGAAGACGAAGTCTAAGGGGGACAGACACTCCTAGGAGGAGATTTTAATAGCTTCTTATCATGGACATGCTACCCGAGTGTAAGGTCAGCACAAACATAGACTGCCTTCCACCTAGATTGATCTTCAGGAAGGATTTCTCTCTCGAAATACCCTCAAGAAGACAATGGATAGACAGAAATTTCGTTACATTATTTTTTTTCTGTATACTGTGCTTTTCCTGCAAAAATTAACATGAGTGATTGTACATGATTTCTATATTCTTAATTTTGGAAGCTTACAGCTTGAAGTCTTCACTGAAAAGCTCTCAGTAAATCCTTCACTGAAAATCTCTCATTTAAGCTTTTATTGAAAAGCTCTCTTTGAAGTTTTCACTAAAAAGCTCTCATTTAAGCTTTCACTGAAAAGCTCTGGTGGAAGCTTTTGCCGAAAATCTTTCATTGAAGCTTTCACTAAAAAGCTCTGATTAAAGCTTTCACTGAAAAGTTCTCTTTGAAGTTTTCACTAAAAAGCTCTCATTTAAGCTTTCACTGAAAAGCTCTAGTGGAAGCTTTCGCCTAAAATTTTTCAGTGAAGCTTTCACTAAAAAGCTCTAACAAAAGCTTTCACTGAAAAGTTCTCGTTAAAGTTTTCACTAAAAAGCTCTCATTTAAGCTTTCACTGAAAAGCTCTGGTGGAAGCTTTCGCCGAAAATCTTTCATTAAAGCTTTCACTAAAAAGCTCTCATTAAAGCTTTCACTGAAAAGTTCCTAATCAAGCTTTCACCGAAAAAATCGCATTGAATATTTCTCTGAAAAGCTGTAATGGAAGCTTTCATGCACACAGACGACGAGTTCAGTGGATGGTTTGGCGCCTTTTGGCTTCGGGTTTCCCCATACACACGAGCAAGCCAGTAAATGACATAGTGGACCGAGCCAAAGATTTTGAATCAATTGGAAATTCAAACGGTGACTCTAAGCAAAGAGTCTACCCGATTTTCCCCACATCGCTCGTAAATGAGGGCCCGGGACCTTCCGATGCATACTGGTATCTTTCAAGCGGAGGTTCTGGCGTCGTTCTTCGGAGGTCCTGCGTGCGATCTGGAGGCCTGTCAGACAATGACCCTCGAACCTGCACAAGGCTGTAGCATTCGAATTTTCAGAGATAGCCAAGCCTCTACAACAGATTCAATTGATACAGTGGTGATTCGCTCCAAGCTAGTGGGGAAATCTCCAGATTAGAGGTAAGATCACTGATAAGCTTCCTAAACTCCACAGGATGGTTTTGGACATCCGTCACCGTCATTCAAACAACCACCATACTTTATGTCCTTGAGGTTGTGGCATCAAAACGGCACGCCAAAACGCTAATTTTGCCTCGGAGGCAGCCTCACACTACTGGAGGCAGCCTCACACCTAATCTAACTTAGACGCTATAATCAAGTTTTAAAGTACGTGGATTTAACAGAGTTATTGATTACGTGAAAGGATTTTCTACAACAACTGTTTTCCATTCGCCACCCTTTTTGTTAAAGTAAAAATAAAAGCATCCCGGGTAAAATCCATTTAAACAATTGTAAATTCCACGTTTAATGCAAAAACTGTCCAATACATTCCTCTGTACCTTAAGGCATAAACAAGGAATCCCTTTACTCTTCTTTGTTATAGCAAAACTTTCTTTATTATTGTCGCCCATAATGAACTGAAACTCTTCTCCACTTAACAAATTTCAACACACTCACACAAATTCTCCCATTCCCATATATACATATATACTACTGGCAACAACTCTCCACACATCGACAACATTCTGTTTACCTCTATCTTCCCAGTTTACCTATCTTCTTCCGTATTTATTATATTGCTGTGCTTTGGGGGAAAGTTTTCAAGATGATTAATTTGAATGGTAGACGCTTAAGAGTTTTGCCTTTACTTCGCACCTGCCCTTCGAATATTAACAAGTAAAACTCTTCTTTTATACTATAGCAAGTTGCTTCCATTTTTCTTTTGTGCTTCATGCTGAACAAGCAGCATTGCGAGATGGTAACTGATGGAGATGGTGAGCGCGAACAGGGGGGGGGGGGCGGAGGGGAGGGAAAAGTTTCATCTTGAACAAAAACATGTCCAAACCCCGACTCCTTGGTTAACAATTGCCTTCAGAGTATGCCAAAGCCTAAAGTATAGCTTATATTTATATAATGTATATTGTTCGAGTAATGATTTAACAGCGCAGCTGCTTCCTAGAATTGATGGAGTAAATTAAAACAAAAGATTTAGACAAAGAAAGGGGTCAGCGAAAGAAGGTCAGGATAAAGTTAAGTTTTAAATTGAGCGTTACAGGAAATAAAAAAACATTGAAAAATTTGCCAAAGGTTTAACCTGAAATTTATATGGCTTTATATATCTCGAATTTATTCATTAGGTTACTTCTATCCACCCTCTGGGGTCTGTGATTTAAATCAGCCATTCACGATCTTCATCAATCCTGTTCCAATTGGACAGTAGTTTCGCTGGCCTTAATAGCCAAGGGACGCACGAAAAGCAATCCAAAGGTCTGCCATTCGATTCCATTCCCCTGGCAGGTCATTCATCTCTCCACTTGCCTGTCCTACTGATTTAACATTCTATCTTTCTTGTCTTCCATATTTACAGAAATTCCTTTCCCCTTTTGCCAGTCATCACATAAACATAATAAGCGAGGAAGCTATCTGCTATTCGATCACCGAAGCTAGCTTTCTATCGCAATAGTATTGGATCGGATGGATAGGCAAGTAAGTGTAGCGTTGTCCGTATATTGCTCGACGACTCCTTCCAAAACACAAAACGACACAACGCCACTAATAGGAATAATATACGTCGTATTTGATTTCTATTAATATTTATTATAATTGCTAGCGTAGACGAGGAGGCAGGTGGCGACTTGATTTCTTTAGCACTTGTGACTGACTGTCCAATTATGGGCAATTCGCCTGGGCTTGATACCTTGTCCTTCCGGAACAATGATAACGAGACGGATATTAACCTTCAGCTAAATAATTGCTAACGTACCTGTGTGTGCGAAGTAGCTACAGTAAGTAAAGGACCAACGACCCAAAAAGGACAAAACTGGAACGAGGATGATAATACCAATGGTATTAAAAGGACCAGTTTTTTTCTGCGAAAGTGAAGGCTTAGGAGTCACCTTTTATACTAACCAGTCCGTCATGTCAAAAAACTATTTTTGTTTATATTTCGGAAACCGTTGCCCGTAGGCGATTTTTGACGAAATTTTGCTCCCTAAACCTATATACATATAGCCCGACACACCTAGAATCCATTTGGCACTAAAATAATATTGATATCGTTAACTTAATTTTATTGCATATAAGCTTAACGGAGACGTAAACCAAAACTCATCCGGTCGAAGCTAATAGACCGACCCCTTCAAGAATTGGAAACCTGATCAGATTTCCCTAAAAGATCTCACCCAAGACACCGTAAAGTTCAACTACAGATTCGATCACCAGCTAGAAAGCTCACCAGACGCGAAAGCTCACCCACCGCGAAAGCTCTTCCAAGGGACAAACCAAAAATCTCGAAGTTCAACCAAATTTTCCAGTGTGAAAGCTTATCCAAGACACAGCGAAGTTCAACTAATTTCACATTAGCGGCCCTATCTTCCACCCAAGACCATATCTACAAACGATGACGTCACTGCGCTTAGCCGTATTACTGATATGGATTAGAGTTAGAGAAATGACTTCCCTAAAATAATTGATAGAACTCTTTAAAATGACTATAGTAAAGTGGTTCGGACATGTTGTATGCAGGGGCGGCGCTTTCATATGTGCAAATGGTGCACTTGAACCGGGCGCAATTTCAGAAATTAAGATTTTAAAACCAAAATTTAAAACTTCGAAAAAAATTGAAAAAGTTTTCCCGTGCCTTTATTTCGTATATTAAAGGAACTGCACAGAATGTTGGTTGCTATTTTCATTGTCCTTCGCAAGGTGTGGCCAATCCAAATCCATTTTATTCGCCTGATTTCATCTGGATCGCACTGAGGTTGTTGAAAGGGCCTTCTATGTCCAGGAAGGCTGCCAAGGTGGACTGTTTTTATTCTATGCAGGATTCTACAGCGGAAAACAATACATGCAGTGCAGTGACCACCGATTATCCCTTGAAATATGAAGGTTTGGAGAACGACACAGGGACCTCTATTATGGAGATTCGAGTGTATAGGTCTATAGATTTTCGGAGCCCAGGACTGTGCTGGAAACGGCTAGGGAACTTCACCGAAAAACATCCTGGAGCAGATGATTAGGTTGAGGGATGTGTGGAAAATGGTGGCAGTGGCATTGAAGGCCATCTACCAGAAGATTAAGCAGTACGAAGCTTAAAGAAACAGCATTAGCGAGAGAGAGTTTTGTGAAGTTAAAGCGCAAGCAAACCCAACATAAAAGCAAGATCGCGAAACAAATCCTGATTGGGGACAGGCAGGGGCGGCGCTTTCATAGGTGCAAATGGTGCACTTGCATCGGGCGCAATTGGACGGGGCGCAATTTCAGAAATTAAGATTTAAAAAACATTTGAACTTTGAAAAAAAAATTGTTGGGGGCGCAATATGGCATTCTGCACCGGGCGCAAAAAAAACCAATCGCCCTGGCCCTGGTTGTATGAACCTCGGAAAAAAGAATGCTGGTCTGAATTTTTAATGGTAAACCAATAGCACAGAGAGTCGCTGGAAGACCAAGAAATAGGTGAATGGTTAGCGTACTAGAGATGATATACGGTAATATGGATACTTCAAGAGGCCGGAGTCCTACAGGGACCATTTAAGAAGAAGTATTGGATGGATGCTAGGATCGTTTAGTCATCTGTCTCTACCATCGTTAGCACTAGAGCGTGCTGTCCGACATTACACTCAATGGTAGAACTGTCGACAGTACAAATAGTAGATGTAGTTGGGAAGTTGGATTTTTTGTTTTTTGTCTTTACGTATGTTAAGATAAAGGGATAAAAAAATGTCTGCAAAATCGGTCCTGCGATGTACGAGAAAATTGCATGAATGTACATTTTTGATGCATTTTGAGTGCATTGCTATACTATTTTTTTATTTTCTCCAGTTCTGTTGGTGGTAGAAAAATAAAAAAAATTGGAAAATACTCGTGAATGAACACACTATTGAACTGATTCGGTATAAATATTTTAAAAATGAATCCTAACCTCAAAAAACCAAAATGTATGAAATTTTGTTTTATTTTACTGAAAATGCAATAAATAACGGCAAAATAGTCGGATTTTGATAAAAATTGGAGAAAAGATGTATTTTAATGCAATAAATACGTGGTTGAAATTTCAAAAAAAACTTTCGATTTTTACGGCAACAATTGGCAGTTTTCGAAAAAAATTTAAAAGTGCCGCCATTTTATGCCAAATAATCGTACGGTAAAATATTTTTTTTTGAAATTGTAGGTTTTTTTATGTACTTTCTTGTGAGCATACGCAATACATCGTTACTTTATTTAAAATGTCTATTTTAGGACTTTGAAAAAAGTAAGAAAATTCAATTTTTCAATTTTTTGCCTTTTTTTTCATAGTTGGCAAGTAGCTTTTCATAAGGCCATTCATACACGAGGGAGCATGGTTCTGCAACCAAAAGAGTTGCTGCAAGTTTTCTGAAAATACACGGAGCAACAGCGATGGAAGCAGCTTTTGTGTTGCTACGTAATATTTGTTCGTATTAGTGAGATGTCAAATTTTTTATTAAAAACAAAATGGAGGTTTTTTCGCTATTATGAAATAATTTATTTGAAAAGATTCACTCACTCCCTTTGAATTCTCAATAATTAAAAGTTTTTTCTTATTATATAGAAATTTTGACCAAATTTTACTGTTTGAAAGTTTTTTTCATCGCCAAAGCATTGATTTCTTATTGCTGTGAGTGCATGCTTTCCGTGTTCGCAGGCCAAAGGCAGGAGCATAAAAGTCTCCACCGGAGCACGAAACTATCCACTTATTGCATCTCCCCACGCCTCCCTTGCCCGAAAAAAGCTTTTGCTCCGGAACCATGCTCCCTCGTGTATGAATGGCCATAGGAATGCAGAAGGAAGCAAAAAGGTTTTTTTAAAATTTGATTTCCTACTGCTATAGTTATTCATTGATCAAATGACTCTAAAAGTATTGATTCTCTCTCTGGGACAACATGTGCTTATGAAGAGATTCCTTTGGAAGTGATATAAAAGCGATTCTTTTGTACTTCGGTTGGAAGCACGTCTAATATTTCCCGCTGGGCATATCTTTTTTACCATTGCATGTCATTAGCAGGAAGCAGTTTCTTCGATTTTCTTCTAGTTAGCTTCCTGGGAAGCTATTTTGAAGATTTAAGTTTTGCAAGCAGCAAAGCTTTCATTTTTGCTTTTTTGGGAGCGGGGAAAAAGGTTTCGATCTTCGTTTTTGAATAATGAGTATACAAATAGATTTAATTTAGATAAATATTTTTATTAAATTAAAATTGCATACACACACAAAAAAATTTAAAAAAAATCAACACTTTTCACTGGACTAATCAAAATCACAATTATAAAATCACAATTAATATAGTAAATTTTAAACCGCGCGATTTCTTTTACTGAGCGCACAACTCTAAATGGACATTTTTCAGAAGAGAATATGTCACAACAAAAAAACGTTACGAATCGAAATGCAGAGAATCTCTTAAAACATAAAATTTACCAACAAATACCGAGTTTCCATGGGAGTTGAGTTAAGTTGTGGTTGAGTTGAAATGACACTTCAACTCAACGACTTAACTCTATGCGTTTCCATTTCTGCCTTGCGTCTTCCTCCATATTTTTCCATTAATTAATTTTATTATAGATTTTCCTTTAAAAGTATTTATTAATTATAAAGTGCGCGACATTTCCACTTTTTGTACCTTTGCCAATGTCCCATTTTTAGTTGTGTGCGTGAACTCAGTTCAACCTACCTATTTTCGTTGAGTTGAGCAGAGTTGAAAATCTTTAACGAAAACTCTTAACTGTGTCTGTTTCCATGACGTATAACTCGGGTTCAACTCTGGTTGAACTCTCATGGAAACTCAATAAAAGTTGACTTATTTGTAGCCACATGCATAGGAAAATCTTCCAAAATGCTTCTGAAGCGCAACCAGGAAGCACTTCCAATTTGATTCCAGAGGAAGCTGCTTCCACTTTTCCCGCTGGGTTGCTTCGCGATTAAGAAAAGTAGGTCAAGCCGAATTGTGTATGTGTTAAGTTTTCACCCCAAAATTTTCCCGTGAACAGGTTACTACAGTTCCCGCTTACCCTCTATATACCTCTCTTCTAAAAGCCCGGTTCTACTGCTGCTGAAGCAATACTAGTTTAGATAGGGCCAATGGTAGAACTGTCGACAGTACAAAGGGATATAGAGTTTCACGTAAAATAATTTAGAAAGGTTTAATTCACGTATTAACTGAAACTAAACCAAACCTGAACTAGATTTCAGTTCGATTTTAACGAAGATAGACATTCAACTCACTCGTTACTAAGTTTGAACATTCTAGCACTCTTGAAAATATTGAACTATAAATTCTCTTGTTCTACCTGTCAGGCAAATCCGATCCTGTTTTAATGAATTCTGAGAATTCCCTCTGCGCTTTCCTTTGCTTGCCATATGCTGCTGATTTTCATGCTTTTTTTTAAACTAATCTCAAAGTACAACTTGTGATGCTGTGCCGTAGTTGTGTAGCTGCTCATCACACATTTTTACCACATAATTAAAACTGTTTGCCAAATCGAAATATCGTTCAAAAATTTCACATGATTATTTTACAACGTTCAGAAACAAACTAACCTAATTTGAACTCTCTCGAAAGTGTCCTTCCAAAAAGGATTTCATAACTTTTCGAGACTATCCTGAGGTTTTCCTTGAAATCATTCACTGACTTGGTTGGTTTTACACTTTTTCTCTCCAGCATCAATCCATGCATAATCTCTGGCGTGCTACGGAGATCCTTGCTCTTGTATGCTCAAAGGACTAACCACAGAAGAGAAGGAAGTTTGATTTTACTTTATTTTCCAGTGAAAAAAAAAGTTCTTAACCTCTTACAGGTGTAGAGGAGTGGGTTCCTTAATGCCATCAATAGAGCTCCTTTTGTTTGCTACACACGAGAATAAACCCTTGGAACGGGGTTGATTTTCGTCTACGTTAAGCCTTTCATTGTCTGAACTTGTCTGCGGCTTTTCCCTTAAATTAGATTTTCTCATATCCCGCAACATTTAACGCTATTCGAAGTTAATTCAAAAAGTTTCTAGGGTGATTTGCTTTCGGAATGCATTTGTGTTTGTGTGTATATATGTATATATATATGGTATCTTTGCCTGAAATGTGAGAGGACATACCAAAACCCGAAAGACGTTGATTTCTTTTTCGGTAGAGAGGAGATGGCTCTCATCAATATGATTTGCACGAGAATACATTGAAAGTTCAGAAAGTCCTCTATCGGAGCAGCATATCAAGGCCAACACCGCTATCGTGCATAACGAGAAAGGATATTCATGTGGGCACATGCCAATGAAGCATATACCCCCGTATATCCTTGTGCAGGACTAGTGTGTATAGAGTCAGATAGAGATTGAGGATATTACGTCTGGATATTGTGTGGTGCGGGATGAAAACATGTAGCACATTCGTTTAAAGGTCTTCCTGCGGCTTCAAAGTGCCAAGAGATATTACCATAACGTCGTGGCGTAAATATATTCGCATTTGCCATCGTCTTTAAGTATCCACAGAATAAGCTATATGGAGGCGGCTGTAATATGTGGCTCAGAAGTTATCTCGTATATCAGCTTACGAAGCGGATGCCGCACATATATATATACATCCTCAGCCCCTCAGTTGTGTGTGCCGTGCCCATATTTCCCCTCAATGTTCTTCTACTAAAGGAGTGAAAGAAGAAGAAGAAGAACGAACGAACGAACATCAGCAAGCAATGGGGCCCCCAATAATATATTATGGTGCTTACGAACTTCTTAATACGATCCATATTGCATTATGTTAGCTACTTGACGGTCTGGATCAGATGCGGGCGGCGGAAGTATTGATCCTGGATGATGTTTAACAAATCAACAGGGTGTACCAGCAGCTATCGATAAGCAATGTTCTCGAAGATAGGAAGAAATTATTGGAAATTTAGCTCCCAAAGCAATTTCCGCCCCCTCTAAAAAGAACTTGTATGCTGCTTCTGTCGAACTTATTGTACTCTCGTGTGGAATCTTGAATTTAAATCAATGGATGATATCTGAATTGTGTCTTGAGTGGGTGCGAATTGAAGTGGGTATGTAAAATTGCGCTTCTTCTTATTAATGAAATTTTGAAAATTGTATACGAGATGTATAAAGGAGAGAAGAGAACGAAACAATTTCTTGATAACTTCGACAGGAAATTAAGTATTGGGAAACATGTGTACACCCAAACAATATGAAGTATATCGAGGGTATATGATATTGCGAATATACTATGAAAATAGATTTACATATTTATGAGGAAATATTCATAATTTTTCAGTAGTTCAAACTGCGTTGCATTGTGAAAATCTGTTTATGTGTAATGTGTAAGAAATTTAAGTGCCAGATCAGCTAAAAATTAAAGTTAATAATTTTTAAGCTGGTGATAGGAGAATTGAATGTCGAAATTGGAAGACAGAGCTGACATAGACCCACAAGTAAAGTAAGAAAGAAAAGTAAAGTCTGCGTGAAATATCGAATAACAACAAGCAATGTGTACTTGTTATGCGCAAAAATATTATCGCCAGCGCAACATGTTTTCCCACGAAGGCAGGCGCGGATTCAAGGGGGCGGGGTCAAGGGGGTCATGGCCCCCCCTCCAAAGCGCTTACTGTTTAAAAACAAAATTGGCCCAACTAAAAAAAACAAAAAGAAAAAATACCAAACGACCAAAATCGACCCAATATTTTTGCACATTAAAAAAAGGACCTTAAAAATATTACCTTCAAGGTCAGCAACAGATGGATTTATACTCTGAAGCAGGAGCGGATTCAAGGGGGGTCACGGGGGTCATGACCCCCCCAAAAGCACTCACCGTTTAAAAAACAAAATTGGCCCAACTAAAAAAACAAAAACAAAAAATAACCAAACGACCAAAATCGACTAGGGTTTGCAATCCCGTGTTATATTTTCAATCCCGGGATTTCGGGATTACATTATTCAAATCCCGGGATCCCGAGATTGGTACCGGGATTAGTATTGGACTATTTATAAAAAATACTTACTCATTAACATAGTTGGAATTACATATAGTGCAGTAAAAAAAGCATTTTAATTTGCACAGTCTGGTAACAGCAAGATTATGATTTTATCCTGTTTGGGGTATCGACAGGAGTATATTCCTAAGTTTAGAACCTCTTGAGCCTTCTGCTACTTTTGTTATAAGCAATTAAAGTTTTTACCGCGTTTTTTCAAGCTTAAAATGTGAATCCCTAAGTCGGATGGTGGCAAAATAAAACCCAGTCTCTTCGTAATAAAATTGCCAATAAATCCTTAACCTACAAAACTAAATACAAAATCCATAACCTACAAAACTGAAAAAACCAAAAATACCCTATTTTTTTTTATTTTAGTACCAAGACCGTCAACTGGACCAATCTGCATCAAACTTTTAGAAAATATACTTTTTGATGTTATAAAAAGACCCTGAAAAGTTGGGGTCAACATATTGAACCAATTGGCCAAAATTGCATTTGTTATCTAAAATTTGAAATGCCCGCCATTTTATGCGATTAAGTCAAAAATGACAATTTTTGTTTTCAAAATATAGATATCGACGCCACCTTTCAAATGCTTTAAAAAGAAATTTTTTAATGTCATTTTGGTTACTTTTTTACATTATAACTCAAATAACAACGATTGCATTTTTTCGGCCATTTCGAAAAATTAATTTAAAATGTTTTATCAGATCTGGTAGAGAGTTTTGGGACCTTTAATTTAAAAAAATAAAGTTAATTTTTGTTAACGTGAACTCGAGATATTTAACTTATTGCATTTTGTCCAATTGTTAATTAACAAATGCACATTGTGAGCTAAAAGTTGGACTGTATCATTTTGAAACCTATTCATTTCATGTAATAAATTCAAAAAAAAATTAAGGTTTATAGAAACTATTTACAAGCATTAAAATGTAAGTATTGTTAATTGAACGAAGTGATTTTTTTCGATATTTTCATAAAGCTTAGTTGCAAAATGCAATAGCTTCCTTGTTTTTTGCAAGCTTTATATTAACTTCGTTCACTGTGTGGGACAAATCTTGCGATCGATTTTTCCACCACTTCCCGATTTCCAGTGATGCACACAGATTCAAGCTGAACCAATTTAGTAGAACCGGAACCCGAAAGAGAGTGCGAAAGATTGCAAGATAATGTACCCGATCTTCCTGTTAAAATGCATGGTGAAAATGATAAATGAATGATAAAATTTTATTTGGAATAGATTCAGATAATGAAACTGAATGGTATACGTTACCAAGCAAGAAATGTAAAATACATTAATTACGATTTTGTAAACTTATAAAAATAAAAATGTTTATTTTTAAATAATAAAATGTTTTGACCATATTGGATTTAAAATGACGTCACATAGCTTACTGCATTCTACTCGCCATACTCTTTCATTTGATACCTATGTCGGGGGTTGTAAAGAAAAAGGTAATCGGCCATTTTATGGTGGCCGCCATATTGGATATACCATAAAATTGAATATACTGTATTGTATTGTCTTCAGAACCAAAGGTGTGTGACAAATTGGAGCATCACCGGATATCGGGAAGTGGTCGAAAAATCGATCGCAAGATTTGTCCCACACAGAGTCTCTTTTTCTGCGAGAGGAAAGCGTCATTGAGAGTTCTTTAAGCGAGTATGCGCGGCTATGCTCTACCCTAGGCTACGTACTGGACATACCCTTAGTCTCTTCTCATTTTTACAATATACTATATTTATCAATACGAATAGAATTTGATAAACTTGTATTGTGGTTGGTATTGATCTTTTATTATTACGTTCATATTTCATAAAAAAAAGTCTGAATTTTCTAAGAATTAAATTTTTAGACAATTTTGATGAGAAAAAAATTTCAAAATATAATTCGGACAAAAATTAAATCCCGGGATTAGCTATTTAATAATCCCGGGATTTAAGGATTTGAAAAAACACCGGGATCCCGGGATTTTGTGATCCCGGGATCCCGCGGCTGCAAACCCTAAAATCGACCCAACATTTTTGCACATTAAAAAAAGGACCTTAAAAATATTACCTTCAAGGTCAGCAACAGATGGATTTATACTCTGAAGCAGGAGCGGATTCAAGGGGGGTCACGGGGGTCATGACCCCCCCAAAAGCGCTCACCGTTTAAAAAACAAAATTGGCCCAACTAAAAAAACAAAAACAAAAAATAACCAAACGACCAAAAACGACCCAACTTTTTTGAAAATACAAAAAATGACATTCAAGGCCAACAACATATTCATCTATACTCTTTCTATGTGTTTTGATTTGTAAACTCTGAAGTTAGCTGCACGAACAAGAAAGGGCGCGTGTTCATCAAAAACACATTCAGTCCAGGCGCGTATTTATTGTACCTTTCCAGTGGTTTTGGCGTGATGTTTTTTTTTTATGTGGAAGACTAGAGCTCAGGGAAAGCCCTTTGTACTGTCGACAATTTATTTTTCTTCGTATAGAGTGCAATGTCAAACAGCAAGCTCTAGTCGATAGATAGTGAAGCGGAAGAGAGAAGTAGGAAGGAACAACCACCTAACCCAACCATTTCTATCGCGACTCTGGCATGGATGTAACGAACTTTTTTGGTCGAATGGTCAGAAATGACATCCCCAACAATATCTAGGGGGTGCGCAAACATGAAAACGCCTGGAAAATTTATGGCAGCCCAAAAACTACAAAATTCAAGAATAATTCCCTGTTTTTTGAACTTTCTTGATAAATACCTCTTAACGAAGGCCTATAGGCGAAATAAAAAATAAAATTTTTTTTCCAACAAAATTCGGTAATTTTTCTAATTTGTTTAAGAAATTGTTGTTAACAATATTTTATTGCAAGTTGTGCTTTTCTCGATTCGCTACCCCAATTTAAAAAAATACAGTTAAATTAGTGCAATAAAAGCTGAGGCCTTTTTCGAACTAATTTGAAACGCGCCGAGCATTTCCGGAGTAATGATATTTTGCAACTAATGGGTTTTTTTCAAAAAATTAAAAGCCAAGAAAAAAATTTAAAAAACAGAAATTTTATGATTGGATATTGTTAAGTGAATCTTAAGGCTAGTACATACTAGTAGATCATGTAGAGCGATTTGTATATAGACCGTCTACAGACGGCCATAGACCATGCCTATAGCCCGTCGATGGAGACCGTACTTTGTCTCGTCTAGTCTACGCCTACGTCACTCCATTAGTTGTTTCCATTCTCTGGGTCGATATCGTCCAAATCTGTGCTGCCCTTTGACTCGTTGGCTGGTGCTTGAATAGCAAATAATCAAACGCAAACCACATGGACTCTTTGGGAGAGGTCCCACTCTTCAGGCTATTTTTTTCGTTCCCGATTGAAACATGTTTTTAGGTTGTGGATTTTCTTTCTGGCACTGTCACGTCGTGCTTTTTAGCCAGTGATTCAAGTGCCAATTTTTTTACGCGGTTTTTGTAATCGGAACTCGTAACATCCCAAAGACAACCAGACGCCTGATAGTCTTCGATAAGTTGTAATACTTTTTCCGTTTGACCACATTACAAAAAAAAAGTATAAACAATGTAAATAAAAACGGCCGAAGCACAAACTCGGTAGGTGAAGAAAGAGAGGGACATGTCGCGCGTCTCGCCGTGAGGTCCACACTGGCGAAATGTTGCGCGATATGTCTACCGTTGCACGTGTTATCCTATTCCGATCGGGAGACCGTAGACCTGCGATTTTTGGTCTCGCAACAGACTCGTAGACGGCAATTGGTCTATAGACCTGTCTATGTAGACAACTCGAGACATGGCTCGGAGACCAAAAACGCTCAACATGTCTACAAGTGTGTACTAGCCTTTAGAGCATACGTAAAAAAACAGGACCAACATGAGAGCTTTTTTTGGGCGCTGCAACAAATTTAATTTTTTAAATTAACTTAATTGCAAAATAGGTACATTATGCAAAATCTATTTGAACCGCAGTGATCGGGTTTTGTAAATAATTTAACCATACCTTAAACTACCTAATGTCTACAATGTTAATCAAATGGGTGACGTCAAAATAGAACGTTTTAAGCGTTTTCAAATAAAACACTTTCAAAAACTGAGATTTGCAGTGATCAGGAGCTGAATTTCCAAGAAATTGTATCGAAATTACATCGATCCGAAACGAAAAAAAACTTCAGCCATTGGTTCAAGGAACCCAAAAGGTTGCGAGTAGGGTTTTAGTTATCAAACAACTCAAAGTCTAACCTATTTCTTTTCAGAACAAAATGCGCAAGCGTAAATGCACGTATAACAGGGAATTGCAAAATAAATATCCTATGTTAAAAAGAAGAAAATATGACTAAGAAGTTCTATGCTTAATTTGTTTTACAAACATTTTCATTGTAAATAAGGATGTTTCCGATATTAATGACAACAATATTCGACAAGCCAAGCTCTTTTTTGTACGAACATCATGCTCTACTTTGACAAAACTACACCGAGCTCAGAAAAGCCGAAGTTGCAATGGCTTACCGTACAGTTAATAAACACATCTCTTTCAATTCTTTGGATTTTAGCAATTCTCTTAACCAATTAACGTTTTCGGAGTCAAATCGGCAAAAAGCATGACATGTTATCGCACAAAAGCTTTGGCTATTGTAAAGAACTTGTTGAGACATTTAAGGATTGCCGAACTAAAATGTAATCTAATAGATGTTGCATTGGTAAGTGTATCTACCGATGCTAGAAATCACGTCAGTTAGATATACCTGCCATCATTAAAAACGGCGTTAAAGCTCCCTGAAATCAAATGTTATAAAATGAGGAGTCGGAAACAGTTGCTTAGATTATTCTAAAACAACTTGAGCATGGCGACAATTGCAACACAAACTTCGGTGGGAACAATAGACTAGGAACAAATAATATCTTCCATAAGCTGAATTGTAAACTTACTCCAAATATTGTTGCCAAAGGATATTCTTCCCTCTTCCAATATACTTTGCAACACTGTGCATCATGGATGCGAGCTGCTTCCTATTTTTGTAATAAGATCAGGCTTAGGAATCACCCTTTGTACTACTTAACTAGTCCGCCATATCGTTTAAGTCATGGTGCAATTGCAAGTAGTAAGCTTGATTTGAAGGATAAAAGAGAAAGGATAGGTTAGGGGTTTGGAGGGTACTTGAGTAGATGTCGATGCACCTTGTATTCAAGGCGGGGCCGAATGTAGGACTTGTCGAATGTAGCCGGGCAGCTTGCAGGAGGAGGACTTGCATCTCATGAGGAATACTAGGCATTGCTTGTTGGGTTATTTGGAATATGTGATTATCCTATTGACATAGAGACGATGATATTGAAAATAACTTTTTCTCAATTTGTACCGTTCGAACAGAAGCTCTCAAGGAATTCTGCTCAGCCAGTGAATAATGTTTTAAAAAATTTTTCTTACAAGGATGTCCGGGGAAGAAACTAAATTTCACCAAAATGTCCGGGGTTTTCGAAGATTTTGTCCGGCGTCCGCAATTTAGGTGATGGCAGCCCTACCCCAGCACAACAGGCCTAACATGCTTGTTTGTGCCTGCCTAAAAACGCAAGTTTTTGCCTGCAACTTGCTTTTTTCTGGCATTTTTACGACCACAAAAAGTACGGGCGTCATAAAAAACCCCAAAAAGCAGTGGCGTGCTTTTTTCTAGAGTCGAGGTTTTTTTTTGCAGTGCGCTCTGTTTGAAATAAGAATGTCAATTTCTTCAACTCTCTTGTTGATAAAAATTCTTCTCAAATAACAACTTTTACAGCGTTTTCGGCACGGGTAAACTTCAAACAATTGAGATGAAATTTTTTGGAGAATTATTTTTTCATAGTAGAGCACCATTTCAGGAGTTAGCAAGAAGAAATTTCCGACTTTTAAAAATAAGGGTTTACTTTGTTTGGCAATTTTCAAGATATAAAACCGATAGAAAATTTTTGGGCTCATTTAAAATCAAAAATCTACAGTAGAGCAGGTAGATAGTATTAAAGTACCAGAATGATTTTGACGAGCAACGCCATCTTCATGTTGCTGTTCAAAACTTTTCAGACTTCTAACATATTAAGAGAAGTAACCTGTAAAGAAAGAGTAACACGAAAGAAAGGGCGACAGGACTAGACAGAATAGCAACCACCAACACAGCACGGCAAGCAGTGCGCTACAGAATATAAACAGGTCGGTGGTTGCCTGCAAAGTTCAGTAGAGATCAGAGAATCGAGGAGAGACTACTAACTAGACGAAAGTGACATAACCGTGTTACCGTAGGAGAATTGGTAATCCGACAAACCTAGATAACTACCGCTGACCAACAGTGTTACCATAAGATCTTACATACCAGGGAATGCCAGTATTACCATAGGTAAGTTAATCGTATGGTAATTCCTGTGAGTGGACATTTTAATACAACACAATTACCACTGGAGCATTGATCCAAGCGTAGTTCATAACTAGCCTATTTCCCTCTCCTTTCCCCTCCACTCAAATCAGTGCATATCCTTCGAAAAATAAAAGTCCAAACTAATCGAAATGACTCTTGCGGCTGGCAACTTAAGGTCAATTGCCTCTATAAGTCTCGTCTGCTTAGTGATGACAAGAAAGTCAGTAATAATTAATATACAAAAAATAAGAATATTTAATTACCCATTGACCTTTTGTAACATCTCCACGGCACTTGACTCAAGTAAATTATAAGACGAAATGGAAGAAGAAAAAAATAACTGAAAAGGAGCAAATAATTTGCATAACTCTGCCCGCGTCGTTCTATCTGTAAAATCATGGCGAATACTAAAATCAATTACCACCAGAAAAACCAATTCCCAAGCAATTTTATCTCTCACCGTCTTGACTGCAACAACCAGAAATTAAATCTTGACTACGCTTCGCTACTTCATTTAACGGCACATAAAAAGCCTTAAGATTCTGGCTAGCGAGCGGTGAGCATCCCAAAAGGTTGAGCAATCTACCTTTGGGGAAATAGGTACAACAAAAAGAAAAAAAATCGTGATGAAAAAAATGGGAAGTAATGGAGAGTAGATAGGTAAGCAAAAAGCGTACGGAATAAGTTAAGAAGATCAGCGGCGTTAAATTGAAACAAGCTTGCGAACCCAACCCACTTGAACGCTCGCTAAAAGCTCAGCAATAATCACCAAAATCAATAGCGCTAATACAGAGTCCATTATTGAAGAAGGACTCGTGCTCGTCCTCTTATTCCACGACACAGTCGCCTACAGCTCATCCTACACCGTTCGATTGGTATGGGGTGTGCAGGACCGATTCTCCTTCTCTGCCATTGTTGTTCACTCGCGACACTTCAGACCGCCTTCTCCCTTCTTATGTATTCATGTTTCACCTGATCTGTAATTTGCATAATAAAATTAACTTTTTCGCGTATTTTGCATAATAAAGAAATAAGATAAACACCAGCGAATACGCCCTGGCACGGAGCGGACCGAGGCACCAGCTCTTCGGGGGGAGGCGCGATATTTGAGAGGAGTCTAAAGAATGATACTCTCCTCCGCCTGCAACAGTCCCACTTCAAAGTTAAGGAAGCATTCTGAGCGCAAGCAGCATACCTGGGGCGACACATACACACATATCTGTCCAGGAGCTGGGGACACAAGAGTGCAGGTATAAATGAGGCGCGGGCAGGGTGCTCCGGATAAGAAGAGTCAACTAATAAATATTCTCGCACTTAAGACATTTTCGGTTAATTTATGACAAAAATTGCTGGAACGTGCTCAGATATAACTTTATATCCAGTTCACGGCAACATTCAGGCTCAAATTACCCAACGTTTATGGATGTGACAGCCCTGGATCCTTGAGAGGGATACCGCCCCCCCACCACAACTGGTGCGCCCTGCAAAGCACCATCCTGGATGGTTGCTTCCTTGGTTGCTTCTTTAGTTTCCTTCTCCATCTTATTTTTTTTTTATCACACTCAACTATTACTGCTTCATGTATCAGGATGACTACCCGCCCCCGACCCCACCGCATAGGGACCAGAATCGTCTAAGGGAATTCTTGTGAAAATGTGAAATTTTCTTTCTTGGCCTTTTTTTCCTTGGCTTTTCTTTTCACATTGACTGAAATTTTCACCTCGTCTGTTTTGCAAATATTTGAAATGTAAATATTATGACAAATATTCCCAAATCATCTCCTGCCTTTCTTTGAAGTGTAATTTGCAACAAATTGACGATTTTGTATTTTCTGGGATTTGGATAAAAAGAATTTTGTAGAAGGAAACGCTCAGTTAGTTTTCATTTGTATTTTTATTGCGATGTGAAGTCGTTGTTGAAACAATGATAAAATAATCTATATTTATTGATGATTTGTCAATAGATCAGTGACGTATAGCGAATTACAGAGAATAATAGAAACAAAGTATGCAGCTGCAATGGATTCGAAGTGAGGATTGGATATGATTTACTAAAATGACCTACACTCAGTCTCATCTAACTCACTTCAGGCTTCGTTGATGACGGTACTATACGTTACTCTAACATCCTAGCAGCCTAGCCCAAATTAGTTGCATTCCTCTCATTCTAGCAGTCACCTTAGGCTTCTTTGCTGGACGCCTACAATAAAATCCAACAACCCTTAATCTTCACCGCACTGCACTGTTGACGATAGTTTCATTTCCCATATCTTCCAAGATCTTATTGACAGTGACGTCACTGTTTATACTTTACGATAATGGCCGACTGTACTGAGAATTCTTTCGATCACCTTTTGTGGAAGTCAGCCATTACTTTCGGCGGTTTTGATGATTACTCTGCTTACCATTGCCTATTCTGTCCTGATTGTTAGCGGCTACCGGGCGTCTAATTTATTTGTCCGAGACTGTATGATTTGAGTGATGTCAGTAAAAGTTTCAGCCATTTTGGACGCTGAGTTGTATTTTGACAGTAGCTTCTGTCAGTATGTGTTAGTGTTAATTAAAACCGAGTTGGACGCTATCTATGGGAATTCGGCCATATAATTTGCAACCGTGAAAAAATGGGCACGCGTCGTCACATCATAGTTTAGCTGAAAATGAGCATATGAGCATGTGCACGGCGACCACCACCGATAATATCGAAAATGTTCACCAAATAGTACTGGACATTCATCGAATCAAGGTTAGAGAGTTAGCAGGGTCATCAGAAGCTCTACAGCCTATAGCTGGTCTTGTCTTCGCCCAGCGTTCGCCTCCATAATTGTCGATCTCTAGGCCGTCTTTTACAGTAAATTATTCCTAGCTGTTTTATGTCTTCCTCGACGTCGTCTATATACCTTTTTTTAGGGCGACCTGGTTTCCGTTTTGCTGACGGTACTTTCTCCCAAACCATCTTTGCTGGTCCCGTTTCACACCTTGTTTCACATGACCAATCTATCGTAGTCTGTTTTTTTTATCACTTTGACAATGTTTGGAATAGCAAGGGCTATAGGAATATTATATATTGATTGAAAAATTGAACATGCGCAAACTATCCGCGCATTGGGTATTGCGCTTCTGACTTTGGGCCTAAAACGCAGTCGAATGAATATTTCCAAGTCCCTGTTCAAGTGGTTAAAGCGAAACTAGGATTTTTTGAGTCTAATCGTAACTGTAGATGAAACTTAGAACGATAACTACACTCCTGAGGCGAAGCAACAGCCAAAACAGTGGTCTACAAAGGGTGGACATGTTTTGGAAAAGACGAAGACGGTGATGGTGATGCTTTTTGGGGTAATGCCTGGTACGCAGCTCAAACGGAATTTTTCGCTGGAGATTAAAAATTTATTTCTACACGGAAAAATTCTGTGTAGATTAGGGTGGAGAAATAGAAAACAGCTGAGAAAAAGGGAACAGCTGACAGGGTTATGTGTCATTTTGGCGGGCAAATTTGTTGAAGGAAATGATTTAAATAAACTGTATAAATTATATTTTCAATTCAATTTTATATTGAAAATTGTTTAAGTTTTCATACACTAATTTAATTATCTCAGGTCCCATATTTCTGGCTTTGTTTTTATTAATGAGGCCAACTTAGTCTTTTCAGTTGTTGTAAAAGTGTTTTTTGATTTTTTCAACTCCATCCTTCAACCTGTTCCTCTACTTTATCCACCTCTTAAACCACTTGCATTAATTGACAGAATATGTGAATACACATTTTAAGCCTAGTATGGAGTTCGAACGGAATTCCGTTCCCCATATAAAATAAATTATGGGAGACCAAAAACTGCAAAATTCAGGAAAAATTCGCTGTTTTTTTTACGTTTCTCGATAAATACGTCTTAACGAAGGCTTCTAGGTGAAAAGTTTGTTGGAGGTTTTGTTCGTTATTGGATTTGGTAAAACTTGGCGTAAGTTTGATTTTTGAAATTTGAATTTTTGCATTGCAAAATACCGAAAACTGCGAAAAACCGTATCCTCACTTAAAGTTATGCCAAGAAAAGAATATACCAATATTTTTCAATGTAATTCTGGAATTTATTAGTGTTTTAAAAGTATCGACAATGTTAATCAAATAGGTGACGTCAAAATAAAACGTTTTAAGCGTTTTGAAATAAACATTTTCAAAAGCTGAGATTGGCAGTGATTAAGTTGTAAATTATTGTGAATTGTCACTGGAACTTTCATACAAAACGGGGCATGCGGTCATGGGGTATTTTTCTCACGCCGGAGTTTGCTTGGTTTACGAGTCAATTTTTAACTGTTTGAATTGCTTATCATTCAATTAATGAGGTTTCACCGGACATAAAAAATGCCCGGGTTTTACACGGACACTTTTTAAATCCCTGCCCGGACGGTCCCCGGACGCCCTTCAAACTAGGGCAAATCCGGGGAAATCCGGACGGATGGCAACCCCATGCTGGCGGGACAAGTGGGGAGAGAGGAAAGGCTTTTGTTCTACATGAGAGTTAGATGGTCAGAGGTTGAAGTGTCATTGTTTCCTTACTTGGTAATTCAGTAATCAGAAAAATCTATAGGATGGGTCGTGGTGGGGGTGGAGAGACGAGAGAGGGGAGGCGTTGGTTTCTCGGTGCTTGAAGGGTCAAAGGGGTGGTTGTTTGGGGTAGCCATTGGGTGGATTACAAGAATAAATTATTTTACATTCAGAAATCAGTTATATCCCCCTAGCCCCTTGCGGTGGTTTGGGGTGGGGGGAGGAGAGGTGATAGGGCTTTGTGCCCATTGAGACTTTTTATCTACATGCTGATTTTTATCAACCTGCAAAATTTCACCGAAAGACGTTTTCCCATACAAATGGTGCGGGGTCCTTTTCTCTGCGTTTTCAGCACCGGTTAAACTGTACCAATTCTCCTGAAATTTTAATATGATTACTTTTTCGTAATACAGAACCATTTTAGGGGTTAGCACCACACCAACAATGTGAAAAAAAATTGGCCATATATATAAGGGCCACTCTAGTAAACACGTATAAATTTTCTTCTTGAAGGAAGTTTGCAATCGCTTTTGCCGTATGACAAATAGTTCCATTCTGCACAAAGATATGGGAAGACCTTACATACTGTTGGGAGTTAATATACGGTAGCAGAACGTCGGATAACACCCCAGCGGGAAATGGATTGCTGCAACAGAAATCCTAGAACACTCCTTAAAAGCTTAGAACGCTCCCTTTCCCATACCAGTTCTATATATTTTTTTATAATTGCATGTCTTTTTAAAAGGGTTTTAGAAGCAGTAGAAAAAAGCTTTTTATACAGGGTGTCCCATGAGGAGGGTCAAAGCGGCCGGCTGTGGATAGGTTATGAATAGACGAACAAAAATCGTACGGGGGGGGGGGGATCGTAACTAGGGCCTTTAGTTTTGAAGTTATTAGCAAGTTTGATGTTAAAATTTGCCTTATTTGGTGCTTATTTGGTACTTTTTGGCAAAGCTTAGGTGAAAAGGTACTAAAATAGAGCCAATTTCAGCATTAAAATTGCTAATAACTTCAAAACTAAAGGTCGTAGCGTAAAAATTGTGTGGACATTATTAATAGAAAATTGTCCAAGCTCTCAAATTTTGCAAAAAAAAAATTAATTAACTACACATTTTTTTGGAGAAAAAGGTGGTTTTAGTTGAAATTTTAGTTTAAAAAAACCAAAATTTCTCTGAAAGTTGATAGGGTAAAACCTTGATATTGACGGTTTTAGATAGGTGGGAGTATTTTGCGTACACTGATACCTTATTCATGAAAATAGCTCATAGGGTTACAAAAATACTGGGTGATATGTAAAACTCTACCAAAAAAACTTCAAAACGCCCTAGCGGCTAAACCGTTACGATTCCCCCCCCCCCCACCCTTACGAAATTTTGTTGGTCTATCCATAACCTATCCACAGCCGGCCGCTTTGACCCTCCTCATGGGACACCCTGTATAAAAAATTAATGTTGATCTGTGGATATGTGAATAAGCTCCAGTGTCGAAAAACTTTTATTTTTGTTCACCTTTTGCAATTGCCTTTTCCTTTCCAAACGCGAGTGTCATTTTACCAAAGCGGTCGCCCAACTAAGTATTAACCACGTTCAATTCTGCTTGACCTCCGTAATCGAACGAGAACCAGTATATTGAGTATACTAATGGTACCCTTTATAGTCACCAAGATATTTTTTCTTTAAGAGAGTCTAAACTTAGGTGTCACCCTTTATACTACCAGTCCATCATGTCGTTTACGTCATGGTGCAATGTCGAGTAGTAAGCTTAGCTCGAAGATAGAAAAATGATATGATAGGTTAAGGGTAGTCTGGAGGATGGACGAGGAGGAGGCAGTGAGCCTTGCGTTTGAACTCTTGGATAAGTTCATTTTTTTAGCAGCCGGCTCGTTTTCTTCGTTCTATACAATTTCTTAAAGCTCCAATTTTACTCCTTTAGGAGCATATTCATCCCCTTAGCAACGCTCCGAATTTTTCCGGCTGGGATATATTCTATTGCACCCATTTGCATTGTTCTATCCACAAAATTAATGGATGGGTCCAGGGCTGAAATAGCGGATGCAACTTCAAATCAGAACGAAGAGGTACATATGTTTGGCTAATTTCAGCAGACAATACTCTAGGAGATCCTTCTCCAGTCTCCTCCTTTAAATATGAAAGAAATTTTTGTAAAGCCAAATCAAAAAATGGAGAAAATCTGTTCATCAAAACCACCATAATTAGTCTTTATAATAAATAAAATTTATGAAAATTGTAAAAGGATTGTTTTCGGCGAATTTCCTCTCATTTTATTTTGTAGTGGCACCAGAGATAATTCCTGTGGAATAGACTCCGGCACTCGAGTGGAAATAAACAAACCCCAGGAAAAGGAATATAATTATAAAAGTTTCTTCATATTCTGCACTCAGCTAAAACAGACCTCTTCAAAAACGAAGCGGTACGAGCGAGCCCACACTGTTATTATCATCTCATCTCTGTTGCCGCTGTCGTCACTGCCACACCCCTGCCATATTCCAATTTTCATGAAAAACCTTGTTGAAGCTCCTCTTCAGCAAACTATAGGAAATGTTCACTGGAGAATAAAACGTAAACAGAGGATCAGCACCAAAGTTACTCACAAAATTCTAATGATGGTGGTGGTGGCTGTGTAGGAGACTCCAAACCATACGGGCCAAAAAATATTGTAAAAAGAGAATCAGGAATCTCCTTTAATTCAACAATCATAAACTTTAAAACGAGAAAATTATTATATAGAATGATGGAATTGGCATGGAAGATATAGACAGGCAGTAAAAGTTTTCATTAGTATAGTTGAAGACAGTTCTCTAGTAGAATTATAACAAAATATAACTAGGAAAGTTGTTTCAATTGTTGGAATAAAGGGGGAAATGAAAGGCCATCATCTGTCCAATGTAATATGGAAATGCTTACATAAAGTTTAAAATAACTTGCTTTATATATATAGAGAGCTAGTAACTTTCCCATAACCTTTCCCTCTCATACATTTTGCAGGCATATTTCACTTGCTGGAGTATGGTGGCAAACAACTATATCACCAGTACCCCGATAACATGTGTTAAAAGTGCCATAGCAAAAACCTGTGCAAGTCAAACAGATAAGCTTAGTGGCTTACCTGTGTAAGATTTATGTTGTGGAGAAAAGTGGTACAATATCCGGAATCTAGTCACCCATCTAACTACGTTATCTGAACACCTAAACTCAGCAGAACCTGTATAGTATATATATACGGGGGAAGTTCCAAAAACTCGTATAACTCAATTTAGAGGTGGCCCTCGCCTCGCCTACCATCATCCCTTCATCCGAGCAACTTGCACGTTGCTTTTAGTAAAGTTGTCGTTGCCTAACCTTTAGAGGTATAAGTAGCAGAACCGGGCATTACAGGTGCCCCGTCCGTCCACACACAGCATACCCTTAGGGATTTGCAAGGCCTTAAGCCCAGGGAATACAAATATACTTATATATGTTTGCTTGTACCTATAAAAAAAAATATACAACTCCCCAAGCCTGGATTGTTGTTGATATCAAATCAACCCACAACATTCGTACAGCCTTAAACACAAGAACATAAACCTTGCTGCCCTTTGAGTAATATAAAAGCCGCAATTTTCATACCCAAGAAATCTTACAGAATTCGCACTTACACACACATACACACATACAGCAGCATTAATCTGCAATTCTATTACACATTTCCACAATTTACTAATATTTATTTTGAGACTAATATCAAAATCAATTTTGCCGCCTTTAATAAACTGTCCATAATGTGTACAATGGCGGGGCTTATGAAGAAAAACGATTTTTCCTAAAATTTGCTTTGCGTGCCGAAAAAAGCTTTTCGTTTCAGGACGAAGAAGAAAAAAAAATGAAGGAAGAAGAAATAAAAATCGTGGCCGAAATTGATTGCCCGTTCTCGCCCCGTACACGAATCCCCCCCCCCCCCCCCACCATACCATACCCCCACAAAAAAAAGTTGCCAATTCTTCCCACCACCACTGAACCGCTACAGAAGTATTCCTGGCAAGTCGACGACAACACGTTTCACAAATAAATAAAGAAATAACAAAAACAACAAAAACAACAAAAGGGGAATAAAAATAATTTTCCTTATTTCTCACATTCACTTCGGTTAACTTCGGGGTTGGCTGTGTTCTGTATACAGTATACACATAGTTGCCAGTCGACCCACCCCCGCATAAAATTTCGGGGGGAGATGCCTGTTGTACCCGAATGGTATTCTGGGGGAAGAAGTTGGCTGGGAATCCTTTTAACAGGATTTCCTCCAAGTTTTGTGCTGCATGGGAATGTATTGTCACGATATTTTCTGCTAAGATGTGAATTTATTGCTAAAGGACGATTGTTTCAGGTGAGGTGCTAAATCAGCCTGTATGGGTATTAAGGGATAAAGGAAATCCAATAAAAATGCATTTTATGTAAATTTTTACACGTAATGCAGTTCCTCGAGGGGAAGTTATTTAGCGCGAGGAATTTTAGATGTACTGTGGTGAAAAGAGGGGGAAGAGCGTAACCGAGTATACGGTCGACATGTACTGGGGGCTGTAATTGTACTCTAACAGCACCCATACCCCAGATTGGTTAGCGAAACTCCTTTAGCCGGTTTAGACGGTGCGCTCCAGCGCATGTACCTCACGAACTTTGTGGATAAAGTGAGAAGTGGTGTGGTACATCTTTCCTCCCCACTCATCCCTTCATCTCCAAACGTTCGGGAGGCATGTGCGCTGGAGCGCACCGTCTAAAACAGCTCCTTGATAAAACTTACCAGTCTGCGTTTAATTCTGTTGATTAGACTAATCTGGTGTTAAAACTAGTTGGGATGTGGCTTTGACCCTTTCGGTCCACAAGATTAACTTCCCAGTATTCGTTCAAACAAAAAAACGACTCGAACGATTTTTATGAAAATCTTTTCAGATCATACTTCCTTTAACACGCTTTGAACGGCATCTTAATGAAGTCGGTATTGTTTTTGGTTCGCGCGAAATCGTGCTGGTACAAAAATCACTTACGTCGTTCAAACAAAAAAACGGTTCGACCGATTTTTATGAAAATCTTTTCAGATCATATGTCCTTTAACATGCTTCGAACGGCACCTTAACGAAGTCGATATCTTTTTTGGTTCACGCGAAATCGTGCTGGTACAAAAATAACTTAGGTCGTTCAACCAAAAAAACGGCTCGACCAATATTTATGAAAATCTTTTCAGATCATATTTCCTTGAACACGCTTCGAACGGCACCTTAACGAAGTCGATATCTTTTTCGGTTCGCGCGAAATCGTGCAGGAAAAAATGACCACATACGTACGCACACACACACATATTTCTTCTCAAAATTTTTGATTAAAATGCTATTGGGACCTTGAAACGTGTAAATACATTGAAAATTTCGAATCCGATTTTCGGACCGATTACAATAACTTCCTACTGGGAAGTTAACAAGGTCGCCCCAAGCAGAAAGACCCTACTCCACACTGACAATATCGCGAAACACTGACAGATAACAGTTCAGATTCATCTTTCTCGAGTCAAAGACTACACCAGATTCAACCTCTGACTTTCCCATCTCCCTTAGACTGTAAGTTAGTTCGAATAGTGTCCGATAATGAACGTCAACAGTGTTTTGACAGTCCATCCTACTTCAACCCAACATTTCCATGGCCCCGTTGCCAGATGGCACAGGAAAGGATCCCTTATAGTTTACAAGATCAGGTATGGAGGTTTGGCTTTCGATATTTTTTCCATCAGGCTCCGATCGCCTAGGGTCATCTCGACCAAACTAGTGAGTACCGGAATAGCCATCTTCGGACCGATGAATTCAGGGCCAACACCTTGCCTGGCCTTTCGTTGCCTTCGAAGCATTGGAAACTATTAATGCCCGATTTCTTCACAATGGGTTATACCTCTGCTAGCTTTATCCATAGTATATCTAAAGAAATTGGTTTTCTTCACTTTTGCTATCGTTGGGTTAGGACTTATCGGAGGGTTAAAGTTAACTGGCCAATTTTGAGGGTTTATCTCTTGGTTAGTGTCAAAATATTTGTTTTTGACATTTTTTTAAATATTTTATCATATTAAAAATGGACGCATTTATGAATGTTAATGTTTTCTCGACCGATGAGAGCGAAGAGGAGAATTTAATGGAAAATGTTACATTAAAATTAGAAAAAATACGTTTACATTCATAAATGAGAACATTAATTTAAGTATTAAGTAGGCGGAAGTATTTGCCTGTCTCCCAATTACAATTTAACTTTTTTTAAATTATTTCAATGTTTGACGTTAAAAAAACCGCCAAATTATAATTTTGCGTTTTTTTAACGAGACTTGCGCAAAAGCCAAACATATCTCAGCAATTTGCAGAGATGCCATATGAATGGTAGGTTAACTATCTGTGGAATATGTAACTTTAGATTCGCGTGAAGAAAACCGTCCAACATTTAATCGAAGTTTATTTTTATTCGAAAGTTAGAAAACCCGTGGATAAGTGTAAAGTGAAGAAATCGGGCATAAGTGATTTGAATACCCGAAAAAATATGTGTTGGCAAATCAATATCAGTTAAAGGAATAAATCGGTCTTAGATTTACTTTCTGTTATCAGCTCAGTAAATAAAAGATGGGGTTGTAGATGAAGAAAAATTTTTCTTGATAAAGGTTACCAAAGCCCAAAAGTTTTTACTCTCCAGCAGTGGCATTGACGATTTTACCTCTTAACTTGCCATGAAATGATGATTTGAGTCTCCTAGGATTTCTGTTTTGTTTGAAGCAGAAAAATGGTATGGAAAATTAGCGCTAATTAGGTAGCTACCGAGTGGTGAATCTACCTCAACAGAGTACCAAGTTAGTATAGAAGGAAGAAACAGATCTTGCATTTGATGCATTTCATAGTAATTGCTGAAGGTGATCTTTGAACTTAACTATACGACCGTTATAAACTGACGTATGAGCAGAATGTATGGAGCTACATGAGTAGGTAGTAGAGAATTGAGCGTGGGAATAAATTGTAAATCGGTCCAATCAATCAGGTGTGGTGCGTGACGAGGTAATTTTACAAATGTAAAAACGTGTGGCCTCGACCCACATGACCCTGAGCTTCGGAGTCTCATACTGTAGTTACTGAGCTAGCCTGGTCTACTAGGGAACGCCAAGAAAGATAAAAAGAAGGGAAATTTAGAAAAGTATGACAAAAGGTGATGCTATTTATTTAGTGGAAATTGAAGTGTCACATACCACAATCAAAAATGTCAAATATCGTGCACAAGACATGACGAGCTGTCACAAACCTTCCGTTACAAGCGCGAGTCCAAACTATCGACTTACGAGGTGGGGTGGAGTTGAAAACCCCCCAACGGGTGCTTCATGCGGTTCTCATTAATACTATGTTGCAACGTGTGGCCTCGACCCAGATGACTCTGAGCTTCAGAGTCTCATACTCTAGCAACTGAGCTAGCCTGGCACTGAGGAACGTCAAGAAAGATAAAAGAAAAAGAAATTTAGAAATATATGACAAAAGATGATGGTATCTATTTAGTGTAGGGTTTTTCAAAAAAAGTGGTTTTCAAAAAACAGCTGATACTGTTTTTAATTTTCAAAAAAAACAGCTGATAACTACTGTTTTTACTGTTTTTCGAGTTTTATCTAATTTTACAAGTAATAAATAGTTTTTTTTATATAATATCATTTTATTATACATTTTCACTTCTTGTAATAGTATGTCAAAAAAGCGCCTGAAGTGATTTATCTGAAAGACGCGATGTTATTTTGGTGCAAAAAATAGTGCATACCGAAAATACACCATTAAACATTGGTCAATACTTGGTTTGATACAAAGAATTGCATTATATTAGATTTTCTGTGCGTTGACCAGTATAATGAAAAAGAGTAAATTACGATTTGAACCTCTTGAAATCCGTTCCTCTGAATTGTACTGACGATTCATCTTTTTGAAGCATCATGTCCAATTCATCTTGTAACGAAAAATTTTCGCTCTGCTCAGTATGCGGCCACAGTTGAACTACATCGTATATCCTTACATCGATGACACCAAAGAGATGACAGGCTAGATTGCCCGCAAGAGTTAGGGTAGTTTTTGATGGAGTGACTGTGCGATCCTTGAGCCTTCGCAATAATTTCATGACATCCTCGTTCATTAGGCCATCCACACGAATTTTTAAATTTTGCATGAGCTTATTACTAATGTGTCGGCTTTTGTCAGAAAGCTTTTTGAACATGAATTGTAAAATGTTTTCTGCGCTCACCAATCTTGCGTCCTCACGACTAAGATTCGCGACAGCTAATTTTACGGGCTCCATTGCCTTGACAAGTATGTTTAGAGCAGAAAGTTCCAATGTCATATTCCACGCCTTTTAATATCTCGCGAATTGCTGTTTCCGGCTTGGCCAGTGGTGGTGGAATGGCCTGTTTCACACGGGACGATGGCCAACCAACAGAAATCGTACGATATTCATTTTTTTAGAGAAGAGGGTGAGAGGTGTGAGAAAGTTGAATGGAAAAATCTTCCCTCCCCATCGTCCCCTCTCACCCTCTTCTCTAAAAAAAATGAATATCGTACGATTTCTGTTGGTTGGCCGTCGTCCCGTGTGAAACAGGCCAATTGAGCACAATGACATTTGACGCCATTTGCAAAAATTATAGTACTTTCACATTACGACATTACTTTTGCTCCACGTTGAATAAGAGCTACGCTGGACAGAAAAAACTCAATATATTAAAAGATCATTAATCGGTACGTTTTCATACGGTATTGTCGTTCTCATATTACTTTGGCGAGTTTTACATGAGCGGACACCGAACAGATTAAACTTAACTGTTAGAAATTCCGATGAAATGTCACATGGGTTTTACACGGGCGAACTGCAACGAACGAACTATTTCAAAACTTAATGGCTTTTTGTTGTTGCTTTATGATCTCTTTTGATTTCTTTTCCTAGCAACAACAACAACGCAGGAACTGTCAAAATGCTCGTTCAAAAGTTCGCTGAGAGTGTCCATTAAATTCGTCCGCCCTCGCCATCGTCCTCTCTCACCCTCTTCACTCTTAACCAAATTCATTAGTTCGTTTTGTCTATTCGGTCGGTGTCCGGCCGTGTAAAAGAGCACTTTGTAAAAAAACAAAACAGTTTATATTAGTGTTGGTTACATATTTCTTTTATTTTTATATTACGCCAAAATTTTGAAACTAAATTTGGAAAACAGTAAAAACAGTTAAGAGGCGAGGCGTTCGGGGCAAAACTATACTAACATTTTTAACTTGAAAAATAACTGGCACACAAAATATGATGTAGAAGAAAGACGCGCCCGGGCCGCCGTAAGTCTTTCACTTCACTCGTCTGGCGCCGGCTGTTTTTGAAAATAAAAAAGGCGTCGAATGAATGCTGTAAGAAAAACTGAATATTTTAAAACATAAATTTTATTAAACAGAGACAATGTTTATCATTTTAATTATTTTTACATCAAAAGTAAATGTCTAATGATGATAAATGTACAAGAATTTTTTTTTCGTACGCCTCTATTAATATATATCTTCAATTTTATAAAAATCAGTGAGAATTTTACAAATTATAACTTCTGGTCAAATTTTCTATGAGAAAAAAATCAAAAAATTAAAAACTAATGGCTTCCATAGAAAGCTTAGAGTCCCCTCTTTAAAATGCTTTTTTTATTTTTATTTTTGCGCACATTTTAGGCAAAAATACTTTAGTGTTTCCCCGAACGCCTCGCTAGAAAATTTGAATTCAGCTTTTTGACGCGCTTAGATTTTTCGGATTTGCTTCTTGTTTTTAATAATTTTTTAACCGACTTCAAAAAAGGAGGAGGTTATCAATTCGACGCGTAGGTATTTTTTGGTCCTGTTCACGCATAACTTTGTAACGCAATGACTTTTTTGCTTTTTTTCTTTTTTGTTTGAAAGGGTAGTTTCCCACGGTGGTCCCGTTCAATTTTTTTTAAATTCTGATAAAGGAGTTCGAAGGTAGGCGTAAAAAACTGGTAAAATTAGTACACCTTGAACGGATAGAAGTATTTTCAAAGGCAGCGAACAAATTACTTTATTGTCGCGTGCTCGAGAAGAGGCCGGTGGATGAATCGGCAAAGGCGTTGACGTGCAAATAAAGATTGCGGGTTCAAACCCCGGAGGGTAGTTCGACTTTTTTTCTTTTTTTCTCTTTCTAAAATCCATTCTGATTGGATTAATGTTGTAAAGAATTACAAACTCTTCGGTGAGAAATTTCATGCATACTCTACTCATGCAGACTGTAAGAGAGTATTCCTTTGGAATAAAATTCTATTTAAAGCAGTTTCTGAAAAGCTTTATTTACGTATTTAGCCATCTTGTTGTAACAATCTCCCGTAGCACAACGACTGAGAGGCTTGCCTCTCGTCCTGGAGGTTGCGAGTTCGATTCTTTGACCTGGAGCAATTTTTTTTTCAATCGACACAATAAATATTTCTTTTTAATTTCCTTTGGGGAATTTTGTTTCATATTAAATAAGTTTTTTTAAATTGCTCCGAAAATACGCAAATTCATTACTGCAAAAACTATTTAGCTACTGCCTCAATTCTTTTCGACGGCGCGCGGGTGAGTGTCATACTTCTCGTAATAAATAATTTTTTTTTATATTGCCCCCGAAAAAAAATTAACGGACTAAAAAGTACGAAATAAAATAAATTTTTAAAAACCGACTTCAGAAAAACCAAAAATAATGCACAAAAAACCAAAAATAATGCACAAAAAAGGATAAAATAATTGTTTGTAATTCTTTACAACATTAATCCAATCAGAATGGATTTAGAAAGAAGAATCACTTTTGAAGACGGTGCCAACACCTGTTTTCGGGGTGATGTATTAAGGGCATAAGGCTAACAAAGAAATGAATACAATTTTCGCAGCAATAGTTAATGCAATGAAAGTCAACTACTACCTGGCACCGTCTTCAAAAGTGATTCTTCTTTCTAAATCCATTCTGATTGGATTAATGTTGTAAAGAATTACAAACAATTATTTTATCCTTTTTTGTGCATTATTTTTGGTTTTTTGTGCATTATTTTTGGTTTTTCTGAAGTCGGTTTTTAAAAATTTATTTTTATAATAATAAAACAATATTTTTTAAAATAAGTTATAACATAAATTTTAGTAAAATTTTCCGCTCTTTCACGTGGCGCTATTAGTTTATCAATTTTTTTTTTATTTTTCGATATATAACGCAAGAACCAAATTTTCGAATTTGTGTTCGATGTTGTGAACTTAGCATACACTTTAGCGCAGCAAAGATTTTTTTTATCGTTTTCTTCATCCAAAAAAGTATATAGGTCCCAATTTTCGGTCCAAATTTGTCTCTGACGACTATTTGTAGTTTTTTGCTTTTATTGTTTATTAATAATTTGTTTGTATTTTTTTCGTGTTGTAGTGCGAAGACAACGGCGTGGACGATGAACGCGTCGTGGAAATATTAGAAATCGTGTTAGAAAGGGTAAATTCAAAAACTCATCATTACCGCATCACTACAGAATTCAGCTGCGGACTTCCAATCGCTGAATTCTGCAGTGATGCAGAGTTGTAGAGTTTTTGAATTCACTCAAATTTACGTAGTGCTCATGAATTGCATGTTGTAAATAATGAATTGAATGATGATGTATGAATTTAAATTCGAACAAATCGTGAATTTTATTTATTTATTTATTTATTTTGTGACCGAATTTCGGTAAGGGGCGTCCCTACTAGTATATATAACTTCATTTTCAGACTATGAGAAACACAGAAAAACTTTACTTAAAAAGCGCGATGATTTTTTCCCAGATCTAATATACTATAAACAAACGAAGCCTATGAAATATCCTTATCGCTTTACCCCTAAATTATATGTCAAAAAACAAACCCCGACAATGAATGTGTTATTTTAATTAAGTGTAGGAAAAATTGACATATTTCCAAAATATAATTAGTTTAATTAATATTAGTCTGTACATCAGAGGGCAGCAGCAGCTCACTCAGACTACTTTTCCCATCAGGTCCACGGCACCATTGCATACGGCCACCAATTTTCACCACAAATCCCTGTCAAACTTATATTTCTGTTCACTACTAATAAATGTGATAATATTAGTTTGTTCCTGTTATCCTTGTTAAATGCAAATTGCATTTCGATTGTTTTAATGTTTTTGACAAACTATATTTTGGTGTTTATTTAAGAGCCTATATATTTTCTGAACTTGTATGTGTGGAAAATGATCAAGGATTTTCCGGGGGGCGGAAGGATGGCTGTTAGTTTGTCCTTATTGAGGGTGGATTTCTGTATGTGTATCATTTCGGGTCCTCGAGCGTTTTAATAGTACAAACATGAAATATTATTTTGTGGTAGATGAAATTAATGATAAAATTAGTTGCCCTAAAGCATGTGATCCGGGGGAACTTCTGTTTTACAGGTTATCAATTGTTCTATATTGGTCAGTTGATTCTAGCAAATCTTGGGATCTCTTAAAATAATTTGCATGGAGATAAGTTCGCATTGTCTATGATGGCCAGTATTCAAAAGGAATCTAATTACCGAATTCTGAGAATATTTGGATGTTTGCAGAATCTCATTTTGTCGTATTCGAAGAAACGTATTATTTTAGTGTATTGAATTTATCGAGCTTTGTACCAACGAATTTGTGATTAAATTTTAAGAAATCGGCAGCTAAAAGTCTTCATTTGCTGTCCGAAGCCTACGCGCCTATGCTCCATCGGCTTCAACTTGTGTGTACTGATTTTGGAGTACTCAAAAGAAGGGATTTGCAGAGGAATTAATGTAGGAATTAAGATTGAGATAGAGAGCGATGGTCTTCAGCGGGGACATTCTACCACTGTCAGCACAAAATAACTGCAGAAATCGATCGAGGGACGGATTGAAAGCAAAAAATTTTATATGAATATTTTTCTTTAAATCAATATTTTCGGAGTTATTGGCCATTGATATTGTTGATTTTTCATTCATTCAAAAATGTATGTTTTGGAGCGGTTTTTCACGAATAATAGCTACAAAAATGAATGGATTTTCTTGAAGAAATGTTTGGTTATTGTTTTGATTCTGTACGATGAAAAGTCATTGAGTAATCTTGGTTGTAAGTTCGCATGTTAGTGCGAAGGCCACCTTTCCCGAGCCATTTAAACTTTAAAATCTCAAAAAGTAAGGGTTCAAGACACTTCAACTTTGCAGGCCTTGTAGCCCTTGAAATTCCCTGAAAATTGAATTTTATAGCGGTTAAAATTAATCTATAATAAATTTTATAGCGGTTAAAATTGAGGAAGTAATCGTTAAAAAACCAATCGCGTTTTCGTGAAAATTGCATGTAAATTGTATTAATCTCAGTAGCACTTCAAAGTGGGATGCAATTTTAGAAGCCGGTAGGTACTGTCGGAGCTCCACCCAATCATTCAAAAAAAATTGAGATAAGTCCAAGACTGTCAGCTATTCTGGGATAGATGCGGTCTGAATCTTTTGTAAAGGCTACCACTGGGTGGGAGCAGCACTGTAGGACAAAGTATCCCTTGTACCGACAGTTTTGCTCTGAATGAGCACATTAAGAGAGTTTATTTACAAACCCAAATGTGGCTTGGGAAAATATTTGAACAACTGATTGAGGTTGGATTAAGAATGACAATGTGTTGCAACCAAAGAAAATGCTGAATATACCTGTACCAGAGGAGCTTTTAAAAATGATATTTTGTAATTGTAAAAAAGGATGCGGCGTAGCTTATAGCTGTCGAAAAATTGGGCCTTTTTGTAACACCTGGACCTGGGCGCAACATTATTCATAATCATCCAATAATTGACACTCAAAAATCACTCTGAAAAACTAAACAATTTTTTGGAGCATTTTGGTTTGGAGCCCCCACCCCACCACGCCCCCCCCCAAATTTGGGATAACAATAATATATTGGAGAAACCAAAAAAGCGCTGTGAATATCTACCTTAAAAAAATTGGACCGATTTTGGCTTGGAGCAGTAATTCTCCGCCACCCCCCTCATAATAAAAAAATGTCTTCTTCGTCTTGATATTACAAAGTATAAACCAAGAGGGAGCTTTGATTTATCATAAACGCAACATTAAATTTTAAACTGTTAAGAACTCTTTTTTTTGTGAATTTCGTCATGGGGGGGGGGGTGGTTTCTAGGGGTTGAAACATTTAATTTAATCATAAATTACTTTCCTGTGTATCCAAGAAAATTTATTTTACATATTTAAACATGATTTAATCGAAATATTGCTTAAATATATTGTTTTTAAAAATTTTGTCAAAAGGGGTAGTTTTCACCCCCTTAAAACAAAAAGCACACATCAGGAACATATAACTTTTGAAGAGGAGGGTAAGATGAGCTCAATTACCAAATTTCATTAAAATCGGTGCTGTCCGAAAGAATTCGGAGGTAATACTCTATTTTTACCACTATCCACTGGACTACCCCGGGTGAAAATATAAGACTGAAAACAGACTGAAAAATTACTAATTTTTTCAATGTTTAAGAGCAGTCGGAAAACGAACGGAAACTATACTTAGGTAGTGAACAGGAGACGGAACTGAAAATGCATTGAAAATGATGGGTAATTTCGACTGAAGAGTGTGAACGGAAATCAGGAGCAATTTAGACGAAAACGGATGAATAGATTAACAATTATTAAAAAATTTCCAAAATTTTTCTATGTCCAAGAAATGCCGAGTCCCTTCCTAAGAATATTCCAAATCTAAAAATGATAAAAATTTCCGCAAACTTTGGTTAGAAAGGATTCTGACACTGTCTTCAATGAACCAGAATCGGATATTGTGGTTGTCGAGAAAAGTGACATTTGTCGATTTCATTTAAGTGAGTTTTGGCAAATTGCGTCACTTTATATCGACAAACCGCGAATCCACTGACAGTTTTTCTCACTTGATTTTTGTAGGTGACAAAGAACGTCAATAATTCGACAACCAAGATAATAATAATTTTGTCATAACTGCAATTTCTCACCTCACTGCCCACAATATGAAAAGTGACAATGGATTCGACATTTCAAAACACGGTGAGGTGACAACCACAATAAGGCTGATGAATTGTTGCTTCAACAGCAAAAACCTACTAGATTTTCATGGTATCATTACTGGCGGTGAAGGAGGCTGATAGTTCCAACTGAAAAATCACTCTGCAGGGCGAGACCAACCGGTGTATGGTAGAATCAGAAGGTCAGGGCCGGCGCTTGGGTTCTTTGCGCCCGGTGCAGTATGCCAAGCCCAATCGCTCCAGCCAAGAATAAATGAATGATAGATTTTTCTTTCGTTTGGCGGATTTTTCTCCTGAATTTTTACTTCTGATTCTCGAAGACGAAGGTTCACTTTTTGAGTAAAATCTCGAGTAAAATTTCTTGAGTAAAATTTTATGAAAATCTCGCTTTTTCTTGCATTAGAAAATATAGGGACAGAAATTGGCTAAATTTGTGTAATATCCTGCGACTGCGGATTTTAATCGAGAAAATAAAATCTTGGCAATAAAAACGAATTCTTTTAATAGAAGTCACGGGAACCCTATTTAAATTTTTTTTTAAAAATCTTTCAATTTGTTTTTTTAAATCTAAATTTCTGAAATTTCGCCCCTGTTCAATTGCGCCCGGTGCAAGTGCACCATTTGCTCTTATGAAAGCGCCGCCCCTGCAGAAGGTTAGTATCTGGTGGTATAATTTGGTGAAACCATTACTATTACAGGCATACAAAACGATTTGCGAAAAGCCATGACATTTTGATTTTCCAGTATGGCACATCTCTGCCACACTAGCTGCACGAGGAAACGCCAGCCGATCGAGGAAACGCTAGAGCTTCTCGAATGGGATGTTCTAACCCGCCGTATTTAGACATTACTTTTTCTGATTACCATTTATTTAAGCCGGGAAGACGAAAATTCAGAGTTAAGGCTCTTTGTAGATACCACTGTCACTGCTATGATTATGTGGAATAGCGGACAGTAAGTTATAGTCAGAAAGATAGGAGAGAGAAAATTTCTCACCAACCATCCAATAAAGCGCAGGTAAGGGCTGTAAAATGGGAAGGCAAAAAACCCTGCCGCGGAGTGGAATCGAATCACAGACCTCTGTGATGGTAGTCGCAGCCTGAAGAAGAAGATAAATTCGTGGATGGTCTAAATCTAAAAAGACGCAGATTGGCTTAAAAAAAGGTAGTTCGAACAATATCCTGTAAGAGGGTGGTGGATACCGACAAATTACATATATAACAACGGTCCTGGCTAATGATTGACAATACTTCGATTATGATGTTAGTACCCGGTTTCGAAATGAGTTCGTTAAAGTTAAATTAAATACCCTGAATGAAATGGGCTTACCGGTATTTCGCCTGTATTTTATCTCTAAATCCCTGTTTAACATCGTACAAGTCTCAATTATATCTACAGAACGCCAATAATAATAACCAATTAATCCACACAGCCATAGTACTAAATTGTTTAAAGTGATTCTGAGAATTCTTGGCATTTGGTGTAAAATTAACGCAAAAACAAAAGCATATTTTTGTTATCGCTTTACACAAAACACAATTACACAAAAGGCAATCTGAATACAATCATATTATAGGCACTGACATTAATTGCACATTTAGACCTTTCCCGGGGCAACAAAAATAAGGTATTAAGTAATTAGGTAACGAAATCATAATAATTATGCCACAAATTTGCATTTAGCACCCTATAAAAAAGCCAGAATCCTCTTTTAATTATAGAAATTTAACAGCAACAATCTGGCTGGCATCAGCACGCAATTCCACTGTAAAACACACACAGAAACAAGAGAAAGACGCGAGCGCGCGAGATTCGCGAATGCGATGAAAAAATTATGAATAATTTGAGTAATGGCGACAACAATAATTTATCAGCGCAAACCTAGGCGGAGGACGACTTTTTAATTAATATAGCCAGAACACACACACTCATACATTTAAAGGGGACCGCACATCGCATTGCTGCGTGTCCGAGGTCCTTCAGCGTTCTCTGTTATCTTTTTGTAATATTCGCGGCGATAATCACGTCTGGCCTGTGAATAATTAAATATTTCCCATCAGAAAGGAATAAATCCTGAGAGCGGTGATATTTTCAGCGGCGCGATGGGCCTCCCATAAAGGGTTTCTGCAATTGCGAATTGTCCTTTTGGCGTGTCCTGATTCTGATGAGATTGAGTTTTTGTTGTTGTACAGTGACATTTTTTTAATTACGAGGATGAAATTACTCAGTGGTGATGGAGACGACATTGCGGATGGGGGTTGATGTGGAGAGAGCTGATGATCGTACCTGAAGCGAAAAAATGTATGGCGATAACATGCCAAATTTGAAAAACTAAAAATTAATGTTTTTTTGTACATAATAGTGTTGGGTAGGACACGATAATAAAATGAGTTTGTAAGAGGTGCCTCTTTTTTCTTTTGAGCCAGTACAATGTCATACTTCAAATGAGGCGAGGTGTTTTTGTAATGCCAAAATGACAAAAACAAGCAAATTAAAAAAAAAGAAAATAAATACCAATGAAGAGTTTTTTTACGAGTTTAATTCTAAGACAGCTTAGAGTAAGTAAGAAATCTATGCCTCCACAATGTACAGCCACGGACAACTGATTAGAAACAGTTTCATAAAAATTGAATTTATGGTTTTTATGTAGCAATCCTGTGAGGAATTTATTATGATATTGTTATTGATTTCCTTTAATATGCACACCATTATATATTTAAAAAAATTTAAAAGGAGGTGGTGGGAATTCTTTAATTTGATTCCTACAAAAAAACATAAAAACTGTATAAATGCAATTTTTATGAAATTGTTTCTAATTAGTTGTCCGTGGCCGAATATTTATATTTTGCAATCCCACCCTCGCCTAATTTCAAGTTGGAAATTTTGCTACCGCAAAATAAGTACAAAATTTCACTCTCTTGAAAAATGTAAGAAATGTCTCTCCATCCAGTTCGTGTTTACAATCTCACCTCGCCACAGTTCCAATTAAAAATTGTTCTGTCGCAAAAGAAGTAAGAAAATGTCTTTCCAGTTCGTGTTTACAATCCCACCTCGCCGCAGTTCAAATAGGATATATTTTTCTGCCGCAAAAGAACGAAGAAATGTCTCTTCACTACGTAGTATACAACCACATCTCGCTTCATTTATCTCAATACACGCTCATATACCAGTAGGACATTATTTTTGAACCGGGACATTTAAAAAAACTGAGGCCTCAGTACAATTTACTTCGTGTAAGGGACAAACACTAGTACAACACTAGTACATAATACAAAGGCAATTCCGGGGGTTAAAAACACTCATAGCTCATTTTGTGAGTCGAAATTTAATCAGAGTTGCAGGCGATAAGAGGCCTTGATTTCGTCAATTTCACTACCAATCAAATTTCACAAGAAAATTTAATGAAGTTTTTAATTTAGAAAATTGAAAACACTTCATCTGCATACCAAGCTTTGTACTAGCACAGACAAAATTTAAAAAACCCTTGTCATAAAAGTTGACCCTATGCTAGATTTGATCAAAACCTCCTCGAAACCATGGAGGACCTAAGGTTTAAGAATGTGGCGATCGCATACAACTTAATTTACAAATTTACGCGACCCACGACAAGCAAACCTCCTCAATCGAGTTGTACTATTTATAAACAGACGTCTAGATCTAGATCGTAGTTTACGGGTAGACTTGCGTAAGACTGTAAAATGAGCCAAGCCTTTTTTTATTCCAAGAAAAATGTTTTCATGACTGTCACATACCTATTGTGGCTCAGTGACTATATGTATGTAGACGCAAAAAATGCCATCTCCGATGGGTTTAATTGCGCGGTTTTTCACCTTGTTTAGACACGTTAAGATGGGTTTCAAAGCGCAAGCCATGAAGATCTTGTTGTATTCGCGGCTGGGCCTTATTTAGTTCTTACACACCATAGCCCAATCTGATGTCCAAAGGAGGAACTTGCATCTCATAACAAATCCCAGACATTGGGATGCTTCTTTGGCGATTTCGATAACAGATCATTCCAGCTCAGATTCTGTGTTAACATTTGTCTAGGTTGTAAACAGATAGATCATAGGTCAGAGATTGGATCATTGAGACAGACGACGGATTGTTAAATTTAAGACAATCCAACACTACGCTATTTGAAAAGCCAAAAAGAAAACTCTTAATCCAGTTCTTTAGAACTAAATCGACACCAAAAGCTTGGAGTTTAGTCAACATAGAGGAGTTCTATACTCTATCAAAAGCCTAACAGCTAGAATAACGATAGCTCACTCACCAAAACGATGTATATTTTGGTTGAGAAGATCAGTTAGTCAAATAAGTAGGTTGAAAGCCGTACTGGACGTCGTATAATATTCGATCACATTACATACATCCTTTTTGATTATTATCTCCTTAGTTTTGGAGAGAATGGAAGTAATTACTTTTGGACTGTAGTTTGTTGGGTTATTGGAGAAACCTTTATTCGATATGGACTTAACCTAGGCTAGTCCGCAAGAGTATCAAAGTTAAAGTATTTCAAATGAGTACCAAAGAAGAGGCTTCTCACCAAGAAACTTAAATTGGATCGTTAAAAATGAGGATTGTGACTTGAAGTGTTGTCAGTGCGACTGACATTTTACAGGATCAGAATAATAGATTCTGTCTTTGATTGTAATCCAAAAAATAATCGTCCTGCTCAGTAAACATTTTTAGTAGTCTAGGGGTTAAGAAACTCGAACTTCGGAATCTCAGTTGAATTTGCATTGGACTAAAGGCAGCTGATTAGCATCGCAGATGTCCGTGGTAAGATTCCCTGTAGCACAAAGTCCTTCGTCTTTACACTTTTTCTATTCTGATAATATATTCCTTTTTTCTTGTCTTCCATACCATATTTTCTGCGATCGGCTATAAACAAAATATACGAGGAAACCATCTCCTCTACGATCGCCGGAGTTACCCGGCCATTACACGGGTCAGTTCTACTGACACTGTCGCTGACACTGACTCGTGTAAATACTCACTGATGTGCCTTTTTTTACTGAAAAGTCAGCACTGACGAAACAGTTTTCGAGTCAGTGCTGACTAGTCAGTGAAATGTCAAATTCTTATTTTGAAATGGCGGAATACGGATGCTATGGATATGTCTTTAGAAAATATAATTAAAAAATCTCAAAATTCGTTTATTTAAGGAAAAAGTGGCAAAAAAAAATTTAATCGTCTGGAAATCATCAACCTTATTGAAAAGTACGAGGAAAATCCTTGTTTATGGGATTTAACAAATGATTGACCCAATATTTTCTTATTATAAACTTCCTTTTCTCTTCCCTTTTGACAGTGGCGTAGCGTGCCTTAGACTGGCCCGGTATCAAAATTTGTTGGGGGGCCCAAATGAAGGGTAAAGATTTTTCCCAAAAGGAAAAAAAAAACGCTCGGATTTAATTAAAATAATTATATATTGATTATAAGTTATTACTTACAATTAATATTCCTAGGAACTAAGCTAGCCAAACAATATAAATATATACTTTTCTTGCCTTCTGTTTGGCGAACTTATTTATTAAATCATTCATAGCTGAAGACGATTTTAGTTTTTAAAACATCGTTAAAATTCATTATGTCATTAAAATTTAATCCCTCATTAACAGAAAAAATTAAAAAATTTGAAAAAAATTTAAAAAATCGAGAAATATGTATACGTGATTCGAAAAATCAGGTGTTCGGTTTTCCTTAATTTTAAGCGGTTTAATGAAAATAAAGTATCAAAATGTATAGACCATTTGAAACTAGACATTTCAATGGTCAAATGAACACTTATTGAATATCAAAATTCGAAAAAAAACATCAATAAAGTTGTCCATGCAAGATAAGGGTATTTTTTTTTGAAAAATGTTAATTTCATCATGCTTATCTAACGCAACACGAGGTATGGTATACTCTTACAAATTTTCATGAAAATTGAATTATTTTTACGGGAGAAAAAAATTAAAAACTGAAAAATCGATTTTCCGCCATTTTCTTGGAAAATTTGAGGTTATGTCAAAATATTTTAAATACAAAAGTTTTAGATCTTTTTATTATCTACAACTTTTGTATTAAACATTTTCCACTAGTAGGTCATGTTTCACCGCAAATCGCAAAAAATCGTTTTTAACCCCTAAATAGCATCCCCATTTTAGCATTTCCCTTTTTTTTGAGTTTAAAATTTTTTTTTTCTTTTAGTTATAACCTTAACGACATTTCATTGCTGGTCCATCCCTGCTATTAATTTTTTTTCCAAAAAACTATCGGCACTAGCCTAAAGGGCTACACTTTCCACGAGTTTCATTACAAAATCGTTTCTTTTGTTAAAAGATATGAGCATTTTAAAAAAACGTGATTTTTAGCGTTTTTTTTGCAATTACTCCTTTATTTGTTTATGTATTGACATGAAACTGGCGTCATTTTATTAGTATGAAAAGCTCTACAAAGGTTTTTCTTGTGCAATGTGTAGGTTTTTTTTTGAAAACGCGAAAATCTGTTTTTGGCCCTCTTTTGACGCCAGATTGAAAACTTTCCCAAAGATCTACGAGCGACAAAAGTAGTTTTATCAATTTTTTTTTTCATACTTGACCTTGCGGATGGCTCGGTTGGCAAAAAACGAGGTTCTTTCGATAATTTGACTGGTCTAAATAGCTGATGTAAGTTATGCTGATTTCTTCAATAATTTGTGTTAATAATAATGCAGTCAAGGAAGCATGTACACTAGTCGACGACATTTTAGAAATGAACTGACTTATCAGTTGACCTAACGTAATCAACGCAGAGTCAGTGGATTTGACAAACAGAGGCAGTACTGGCAGTCAGCAGAACTTAATCGTGTAATTGCCGGGTAAGCGTTGTGTCGCAGTAGTCATTATTTCCGAACTCATACATCTAAAAGTGCAGACGCAAGGTGCGTCCCCTCCTCCTCATGCATCCCCCAGACTCCGATTAACCTATCCTATACTTTTTCGATCCTTCGAGCTAATCTTACTACTAGTTATTACACCATAACGTGAACGGCATGACGAACTTAACGTGAACGACAAGAACTAGGTCATTCATCTAGAGCTAGAACATCTACACCTAGTTCAACATGGTGTATTTCGCGTCGGGACTAGGGCCTGCACCCGTACAAAATTCAATTGACCAAGGAACTGAAGGTAAACGACCATTTGTTAACTGGGTTCAGGAGCAGTTGGGCGTGGACGGTTGTTGGATTCGGATGGAAAATCATCTTCAGCGACAAGGCCCAGTTTTAGATGAATGTTTATGTCAACAAACAAACTTGTCGCATTTGGATAGACATCAATCCACATGAGTCCCATAAGTTGCAAATTCATTCATCCAATGGCGCTATAGCCCAAATCGAACCACAGACCTCTGGGATGGTAGTCGGATTTCTGAACTACATAAGCCAATGTTTTTACAAATGAAAAATTATTTAAAACTTATACACAGGCGTTTCCGAGACTGTTCTTCTGCAGTGGGACATTTTTAATTTGTGCAGGACAAAGTACCAATTCCATATTGTCAAATTTAGTTAAGATTACAAAAAAATCAGTTCGGGCCAAAGAATTCAGGCAGTTCTACGGGTCTTAATATTATTGAGAGTGTCTTTTTTCTAATAAATATGAATTGAAATAGAAAAGACCCGAAGGGTGTACAGAATGGTTCTTCAGAAATCGGAGAATGTTTTTTTTGGGTTCCATTGAAAGTAGGTATTCCGTATAGAATGAATGCTGTTATCAATGCAATGGATGAAATTTTTATTTAATAAATTATGTAACTGCTTTTTGATATCGGATACCATCGTTAGCATAAATTTTGGGTCAAAGGTGATACTTCAAAGAAGAAAAAGAAATACAAATAATAAAGTGTGAAATATATTCCACTAAAGACTCTTTTTGCTCCATAAAACAAGCCGAATGCTAAAAATGTCTTATTTGGTATATATGTATATATGTATTTGCATTCCCCCCATATCAGGTTCTATATACCCCATATTTCACGACAGTGGCCCCAAACGTCAGGGATTCAATAACATTAATCTTCCTTTTTATAAACAAAATCAATTTTTTTCCCCGAGACTGTTCAAAAACGCTTCATATACCAATATTTTACCATATTTTACATTCTGTGCTCTCAAGCTCCCCTCTCCGGCCGCTCCGCCCATCCACTTGGCTGGAGCTACTTCTTATACATGACGTGACGCTATATAAATTCCACGTCCATGTAAGAGTGATTCCCTCGATAGAGTCTCGAATCGCATAAATATTTTAAAAGTTTAGATATTTCCACATGGATGCATTAAGGACATTTCAAGGAAGATATGTGTATGCACAGTTGCAGCTGAAGAAGTGATCTCCGAAGGCAGACCCTCCAAGCTTCAGCTTCGAACCCCACCTCTACCCCGCATACGGGGAGCACATTTGATATTCTGAACAAGTTATGCTAGCTACAACACGTACACCATATGCAAACCTATATTCCGATGAGTTAGGGATCCAATCCAACTTGGAAAACAAATCTTTTGTTTGGTCTAGATTCCTGCCACTGGGCTCCAATGGGGAGACTATGTGCTTTGCTTGGCAGAGAGACTATTGTGGGTCCTTTTTGATATGTGTAATTGTAACGAAAAAATGTAACCCCAGCAAACAAGCAAGCACAAGGGTACAACAACTACTACTACATGAGGCGCCAATACATTTCCGTGATATGAGGGAGCGCGAACTCGAACCAGTACCCCCCAAAAAATATGTGGTACCCATTCGCGAAGCTGTGGGGAGGACGCACCTCGGTTATAGGTGTATATGCATTGCATATGTTGTCCCACAAGATCCTCATCATATTCTGTGTCACAATATGGTGCGCTGGTGGTTGATGTTGAATAAACGTCATTCATCATAAACGAGTACGCAAATTTCCTTGCATATTTTTTTTTATATATATTTTGTTCGGTTTTGTCGCGGGCGCTCTCAGCTTTATTGATTTTCAATTGTTTTTGCTCAGTATAAAGCGCGATGAGCTTCGTTGAGCAAAAGTGCCGCTATAAAAATACTTTTATTGTGAATCCTAGATAGAATATCAAAAAAGGAAGCTTTCCATAGCTACAAAAGGATGCTGAAATCGATAGACAACAAAGGAGACAATAAACGAGTTTTTGAAACTAAAAGGCTGTGCGATTTTTATTTATTTTTATTTTTTTTTATTCTCTCTTGTATCTTTTGTTATTTGTGTACATGTATGTATCTATATACTATACATATATATATAAAAATAAAAAAAAGGAACGATTCAACAAAGAGGCAAAAGAAAGTAGTGAACTGTTTTTAGTTTTCACAAATGTCATCCTCACAGGACGATTTTGTTGTGCTTTTAATCCAGCAGAACCTATTTATTCTGGCTGTTAAGGAGCAGTTTTGTACTATTTCACAACCATTTTCTCTCTTTTGTGTCTTTCTATTCCTTTTAAATTTTTCGTGAAAAATCTTCAAGCACAAGACCCGACAATGTGGAAAGTCTTATCGATTACTTTTTGTCGATAGTCAATAGAAATATATTGAGAAGAAGTATATTTCGTTTAAATGAAGAAATTCCTAAATAGTAATATCGTTATTTTGGTGTAGTGTATGTAGGGTGGTGAGTAGTGGTAGCAATTTTTGGAATTGAAACTAGAAAATTAGGAATTTTTTTTAAGAGAATTCAATTGAAACTTAATGTAAATCTGAGAGAGTCTTACATTTATTCGTCATTGGAACCTTGTTAACAAAATTAAACAGATAAATTTAAACGTGTCAATCTCACCAATCTTCTCAATAAACCTAACGCATCAAAACAAATTTCACTTTACTGTATTTTAAAATATGTCATATATCATCAAGTGCATCTAGTACGAACGATGAGTTAAGGCGTGGATACCCAATACGAGCTGCTGACATGACAGTGGACAGCTACTGCACCTGTATACTCGCATGACAGTAGCTCGACTCGCCTCGCCCGACCACACAAGTACGAGTTGCAGGCCTGACAGGACAGTGGATGCAATTGTGTACTCGCATGTCAGTAGCGTTGAAAGATTTCAGTAGCATCGAAAAATGCCATGAAAATAGCATAGTCCCTGGTTTACGAGCTACTGTCATTTCCCAATACCGTGCCAGTTGACGTCCGAGTCGCATGAGAGCTGCTGCTTGTGGCGTGTTGGGAAGGCTAGAGGCGAGTAAAAACAAAAAATGTTGTAGTAAATCGCATGCGACGTACTGACCCACAATCACATGACAGTAGCTCGTATGATGCGATCACACGGTGCGAGTAGCTGCACTGCAGTAACTGACTAGGCCAGCTGTCATGCTAACTCGTACTAGTAGAGGAAAATTGTCATATGATAGTGATGTAGTTGGGAAGTTGGATTTTATTGTTTTTTTTCTTTACATATGTTAAGATAAAGCGAAAAAAAAAATTCTGCAAAATCGGTCCTGTGCTGCACGAGAAAATTGCATAAATGTCAATTTTTGATGCATTTTGAGTGCATTGTTACACTATTTTTTTTAATTTCTCCAGTTCTGTTGATCGTAGAATAATAAAAAAAATTGGAAAATACTCGTAAATGATTAGACTATGGAACTGATTTGGTATAAATACTTTAAAAATGAATCCTAACCTCAAAAAACCAAAATGTATGAAATTTTGTTTTATTTTACTAAAAATGCAATAAATAACGGGAAAAAATTCGGATTTTGATAAAAATTGAAGAAAAGATGTACTTTGATGCTATAAATACGTGATTGAAATTTCAAAAAATAATTTCGCTTTTTAAGGCAAAAATTGGCAGTTTTCGAAAAAAAATTAAAATTGCCGCCATTATTCCAAATCATCGTACGGCAAAATATTTTTTTTTAAATTGTAGGTTTTTTTATGTACTTTTTGCGAGCATACGCAATACTTCGTTACTTTATTTGAAATGCCCATTTTAGGCCTTTGAAAACACTAAAAAATTTCAATTTTCAATTTTTTGGTTTTTGCTTACTATGGAAAGCTACTTGCCAACTATGAAAAAAAGGCAAAAAATTGAAAAATTGAAATTTTTTAGTGTTTTCAAAGGCCTAAAATGGGCATTTCAAATAAAGTAACGAAGTATTGCGTATGCTCGCAAGAAAGTACATAAAAAAACCTACAATTTAAAAAAAAATATTTTGCCGTACGATGATTTGGCATAAAATGAAATTTTAATTTTTTTTCGAAAACTGCCAATTTTTGCCGTAAAAAGCGAAATTTTTTTTTGAAATTTCAACCACGTATTTAATAACATCAAAGTACATCTTTTCTCCAATTTTTATCAAAATCCAAAAATTTTCCCGTTATGTATTGCATTTTTAGTAAAATAAAACAAAATTTCATACATTTTGGTTTTTTGAGGTTAGGATTCATTTTTAAAGTATTTATACCAAATCAGTTCGATAGTCGATTCATTTACGAGTATTTTACAATTTTTTTTATTGTTCTACGATCAACAGAACTGGAGAAATTAAAAAAATAGTGTAGCAATGCACTCAAAATGCATCAAAAATGGACATTTATGCAATTTTCTCGTGCAGCACAGGACCGATTTTGCAGAAATTTTTTTTTCGCTTTATCGTAACATATGTAAAGAAAAAAAACAAAAAAATCCAACTTCCCAACTACATCATAACTTCGCTTTTTTTTGTTTAATTTCCCTCTACTATACTGTGTAACCCCGGCATAACATAAAATTTACTTATAGTGGAGTGCCTGGGGGTTTTGGCCTCAGACTTTTGTTACGGTGAATGAATTTACGTGGTCGAGGTGGGATTTTGTTTGTTATACTATAAATTGCAAAGTTTAACAAAAATTTTTTTGTGGTTTTACCCTGGGGGTGAGTTCCACCCCTTCTCGGGGGTGTTTCATTGAAAATAAGTCCGGGAATAGATAGATTGGCTAATTCTAAACAACTTTTGTTCTATAAAGTTTTTTCTGAAAGTCAATACTTTTCGAGTTATTCGCGAGGGAAAATGTCAATTTTTCAACAAAAACATGTTTTTAGGCGGTTTATCGCGAATAACTCAAAAAGTAAGTATTTTAGCGAAAAAATTATTATTATTAAAAATGTAGCTTATAAAAAAACAAAAAAAAATGGTGGGTTTATGGTGTCTGTAGACCCAATACAAAAATAGTAATAGCTTATTGAAGGTTGGTTCTTATTTGTCAAACGCCAAAATTGAAAGTTTCAACTTGAAATAAACAAAAAACAATGCATTTTTCGAGAAAAACTCATTAAACCTTTTTTAAAGTGCTTGAAAAAATCGTTATATTTGTTTTTTTATAAAACTCCCTAGCATTAAAACTAAGCGAGTTATGACGAAAATAAAGTTGGTCCCTATTTTTTCGGCGACAAAAAAATGTGAAAATGACCCCCTAATTACCACCCCCATTGAAAATAATCGGTACCACTACACAATTTACTTTATTAATGTACTTGTAATATGCTCTAGAAATTTGACCGTTTTACAGTGCTTAGTTTTGAAAAAAATTGAGCTTGAAGTGAAGAGAGCATTTTTGTAATTTTGTAAAATATTGCCTTTTGTTCAAAATAACTCAAAAACTATTAATGATACGCAAAATTTTGTAGAGTACACAATCGTAGGTTTTGTTTTTCCGAAAAAAAAAAGTTTTTTTTTTGGATAAAAATTGAGTAAGATATTTCCGTTTACAGTTTGCATATGTTCGTAAATAGTAACTTGTTCAAGCCTTTCCTTTTCCAAAATAAGCGGTGAAAGAAAGTTTAATTTATATGAGCTTATAGCTCTTGAAAAAACCTACAAAATGCTATTTGGAAGGACTTGATAGCTTAAAAACTAAGCGAGTTATGGGTAAAAAACCAATCACATATATTTGGAGATATGGGAACAGGTACATTTTAGGCACAGACATACTTACAAGTATTTACACACGTCACACACAATGATCTTGCAGCCGTTGAGGAGATTTTACAAGCTGGTCAGTACTGTACGGTCATGTTGTACGGACTTCCGAAGAACACTCAATTGAATATATTGAAAAAGGTGGAAGACTTACCATTTTGAATTTATAAGTTCTGAACATAAATTCGTTATTTGCTTCCTTAAAAACCCCCAGATACTGATTTTAATGGAAATCGGAACACAATTGGCAAATTTGGGTGGCCATTTTGAATTTCGGTAGTTCAAATCAAGATCACAATTTTTTAATAGGTAAACTTTTTTATATATATTATTAGCCATTTTGAATTTTTAAATTTCATTCACCGTAACTGAAATCCGAGGTTTTCATGTTTTTAACGCTCCAGGAACTCCACTATTAGTGTAGTCGAAGGTATGTAGATAACTTACTCGAACGACCAAATTTGGTAGATGGCAAAGTTCGCATTCTAAATACCAAGAGTCAGATCGCCAAACTAATTAGTCAGCAGAGCCAGATATCAACAACAGAACGATTGAAGTTTCTTTTGCGAGTACTGAGGTCGAGCCATTTTAACTCTCCCATTCATACTCGTCTTGTATGCTAGCTCGCCCGCTACGAAGTTTCAATCGCACTGCACATGTGCGCTAGCACGTGGTATTTTGTGTAACAGCCGCACTCAAGCGGTCAGAAATCCATATGTGGTTCGCGAGCTGCAGTTTGCCAACCAATGGTCTAGGCCAGCGGTCGGCAACCTATGATTAGCGTGCCAGCATGTGGCACGCGAGAAGATATTTGATGGCACACGAGAAGATCTTTGAAGGCACGCGACGAAATTGACAATTTATTAAAATTTATGTTAAGAAAGTAGATGCTGACATGAAAAGGTATGCCGAAAATCGTGTCGGCGTGCCCTTTCATATTAATGCGCGACTGTTATGCCGAATTTGCATTAGTAGAATACGTGGTATAGTATTCTGGGCGAGTACTAACTATCTTGTGAACTCCCCTAATGAAAACGTAAGTGGTAGAGTAGAGGACTTGGTTATAGTAGAACAGAGTGGGATAGCACCGTGGTAAAGTTACTATACCACTTGTTGTCGGCTTAAAAGTACGCCAGTTACTCTACCACTAATTCTACTAATGAAAACTCGGCTATTAGACATAGTTCACTTAAACGTTGATATAAAGGCCAAGCCGACAGGCCGAAATTTTTGTTCAGGCCATGAAGATTTTTGCACCTGCTAAGCTAAACTGTCGTCTTCGCGAGGTCACCTGCAGTCCACGGCCTGTCAAGCGCATCCCTCAGTCCACTGAGTAATGTGTGGCGTTCATCGGGCGGTATCTGCCGACCTGGCCTGAAAGGCCACGGCCTGCCGGCGGCCGGTATGTGAATCGGGCCTTAAAGTTGCTTTGTGAAAAGTTTTTACTACACAAATAAAAATCTTCATATAAAATGGTTTTTACAAGCTTCGTTTCGCTTTCTGTGTGGGACAAATCTTGCGATCGATTTTTCGACTACTTCCCGATATCCGGTGATGCTCAAATTTGGCTCAAACCTTTAGTTCTGAAGACAATGCAATATAGTATATTCAATTTTATGGTACATCCAATATGGCGGCCACAAATCGCGGATTACCGTTTTCTTTACAACCTCCCACCAACATCAAATGAAAGAGTATGAAGAGTACAATACAGCAAGCTTCGTGACATCATTTTAAATCCAATATGGCGGCTACCTCAAAATGGCGGATTACCTTTTTCTTTACAACCTCCCGATATGGGTATCAAATGAAAGAGAATGACGAGTTGAATAGAGTAAACTATGTGACGTCATTTTAAATCCAATATGGCGGCCACCACAAAAAGGCGGATTACCTTTTTCTTTCCAATCCCCCGACATTGGTATCAAATGAAAGAGTATGACGAATAGAATACAGTAAGCTATGTGACGTCATCTTAAATCCAATATGGCGGCCACCACAAAAAGGCGGATTACCTTTTTCTTTCCAATCCCCCGACATTGGTATCAAATGAAAGAGTATGACGAATAGAATACAGTAAGCTATGTGACGTCATTGAAAATCCAATATGGCGGCCACCACGAACAACCCCTCGATATGGGTATCAAATGAAGGGTTGTGAGAAGTAGAATACAATTAGCTGTGTTAGTAAGATATGTGACGGCATCTTAAATCCAATAAGGCGGCCACCACAAAATGGCGCATGAGACTAAAAAGTGGAATAAAAAAAAATAAAAATAAATTTTTAAAAACAAGCTTTTATTAGATAAACTAACTAATTTTTTAAATATGCGTTAATAAGATGAACTAAAAAGTATAAAATAATTTTTTTTAATCCACCTGTATGTAACTACAAGTAAAAGCTTGGGGCGCTCAGTTAACAAATGTCTCAGAAATTATAACAAAATTGAAAAAAAATATGATTTAACTATTAAATACAAAAATTAAATAGGATAGAGTTTGATAAAGCGCCCCCAAGCTTTTACTTGTAGCAGCGGTCGCGTGCGTGCTAGTAAGAAAATTAACCAACTAAATTATTTTTACTCGGGTGTTTGTTGCAATAAATCCAAAGTGTTATAATAACAATAAATCAGTCCACCGTAAACAATTATGAACTGTAAAACTAATGGTGTAATTCACAATAATATACCATATATCGCAGGTATCATAAAAAGGACATTTAATATAGATTTTTACTATTAATAATTGTCATTCGTCATAACGCGACCATATGCCCATTAGCGAACTGAATTCTCAGGCTCCTATATATTTCCCCAACCCCTATTTTCCCCCTTTAATTCCTACAATCCATAGTAAAAACTCTACAACTTTAAAAAATTTTTGGAGGGTGTTAATATTCCATAAGCGATTAAACCCCGCACTAAAATTGTAATTTCTCTGCACGATGGCAAAATTTACAACACTCCCAGAATCTTTTACAGCAAAGTTACTTACTTTCATTACACTAATTGGAATTTCCCTCGCCCAAATAGTAATAAAACACGAAAAAGCAAGGAAAATATTTCAAAGCCACCATAACCTGAGTTATGGAATTGCATTTGCTGTGTGCTCCCCGAACGCTTAGTGCCCTTTAAGAGAAAATTATAGCAGACCATCAATTGCAATTTTCCGTATGTTTTTTTTTTATTTTTTTCATTTCGATTTTTCCAATTTTTCAACATTTTTCTTCTTTCAATATTTTGCAGATTTCACTCTGGGATTAAGGGACGTATCGGTAACAGTTCCGACTGCAGTTAGAAGAGGCGATAATGCACTCCTCATATGTAATTACGATATGGAAGGTGATACCCTGTATTCGGTGAAATGGTACAAGGGACGAAGGGAGTTTTATCGATATACCCCGAAGGAGAATCCAGCAATGAAAACCTTTACAGCGCCGGGCATAAATGTTGAGGTAAGTGCAATTAGTTTACGTAACCCAGCAATAAATCCCACACCTCTTTCCCCCCAACCCCGATCCCAGCATGGCCCGGTCGGGCATCAGCCAGGGCCCGTGCCGGATTCCACGCCCATATTCTGTGTGTGTGTGTGTATCCCTTTGGCTCGGCTCCCTCGTGTGCACCATATAAGTGAAGATCGTCTGCAATTTTCATCGACAATACTCTCCACGTCCGTTAATAAATGAGGTAAAAGTTTCCAACTCCGAAAGGTACTCAAAAGATGATAACGGCCACTTCATGTACAGGAAACGCTCTCGACCCAGGCCGAGACGGCAGCGGAACGAAGGGCGGAAGCAGAAGCAGCAGGAGGGATGAAGGGCTTGTATCTTGCAGGTCATGCAGTTTCGATTTTTTTTTGTAGCACAGTCGATACCCCGTTAATTGGAGGAATGCTTGTAGAGGGCGCATTCGAAGTTTACAATTGGTAACCCTTATGGAAAACGTGGTGGTTGGTTGCTCTACAGATGGAGCTGCTGCTTCAGAATTGATGGCTTTAATGAAATTTGATGGTTATTGAAGCGAGTTGTTTTTACTGCATCTGAAAAGAAGTGAAACGATGGCAAAAGTTTCATGTTTGTCTTGTTTTGCTTCTCTGTGCTGCTTGTAAAGAGTTTTGTAACTGGATGTTGAACTTTGTTACTGTATAAACTTGTAACGTTCTACGTTTAAATTCTACATGGAAATCTTATTATGTGTAGTTCTCTCTCCCACTCTGCTGTCTATGCTATGAAGTAGAAGTGTTTGAATTGTTTCTTAAGTTGTTTGAAATTGAGTAAAATTTTTGACTTTCTTTGTAGAAAGATTTTTAAATGCACTAAAAATGTATATAGATTAATTACAGGTGGTATACGTATAGATGAGGCTAAGGGTGATGATACACGAGTCAAGTGTATGGGATTGAGAACCATCTCTCGGCCTATAAACAGACAATTGACGCTTCGAGCAATGCAGTGACTCGTATTTTATCACCCAAAGGCAGACATAAAGGTTGTGGCAAAACCTCTTATGAATCCAGAGAACGGGGGGCCAACAAAAAGGTAGAGAATCTCTCTGAGGTAAAATAGATTGTGCTAAAAAGCGGTGTAGTTACAGCCTTTTTCCTAATTTTTTGAGCTAGCGGTGAAAATCTTTCATCAGTCGACTAGCAGGGTCAAGTGTGTTCGACCGCCTGTAAAACTCGCGCCGAACACCATAAACAACCTTTTCCATTACATTTGAGTCGTCCAGAACGGCCCAACCCGAAAAGGCATTACTTCGGCTCAGTGTCATCAACGTGACCCTTGAAAGTTTTGGTTGACAACAGCTGACTTTTCCAAAACACCTAAAAGCTTTAAAAGCTCTTGTTTATACCTCTCACTCGAACTTAAAGCTAATTCAAAGCTTATGCCTATTTCTCTCTCACTCGAACTCATAAGGAGGAGATGAGGGCTCTAGGAGTGCTTTGGCAGCTCAAATGTCCCCAAAGAACTAAGTTTGCCAACCATTGCATAAAAACGTGCCGCGAAGAGGTGCTCACCAAAGCGCAGACGGTTCAGTGACCTTCCGTCTCTGTTTTTCTTTGCGAGAAAGGTGCCTTCGACGAAGCTCGCCAACCAATACACAGACTACATAAGTGAACGTGGGTGCGCCGGAAGGTGGTCAACATTATACGGAGAACTCCTCCATATCGGTGCTATGGGTCCGGCATAACCCGGCCTAAAAAACACGTCATTCCTGTCTTCCATTCTCCCCGCAAGGCCTTCTTACGCCCTTGTGTGCAATCTAGCTGCTGATATTCTCCGCGTCTTCTTTATCGTCCGAAATGTCTGGGCACAACCAGGGGCGTTTCCAGCCAACTGGCTTAAGGGGGGTAATTTAAAAAAAAGAAAAAGCTTAAATATTTTTTTTATTCTATAAATACAAAACCATCAACATCAAAAAAAAAAAATTAATAGTTCGTGTCAGCTCCGACGCGTGACTGGAGTTTACTCCTGCAAAACGCTTGTCTTAAATTATATACAATAGGCAAAGGAAGTAAATGAACCCATATATTTATTTATATTGATTTGATAAAACATATTACATAAATTTTATTTTCTGCTTTTTAGTCTATTATATGTCTTTCGCCATTTTGTATTATAATCGTCATACCCTTTCATTTGATACCCATACTGAGAGGGTTGTGAAGAAAAAGGTAATCCTCCATTTTGAATTTGGAATGACGCCACCCAACTAATTGTATTCTATCTGTCATGTCCTTCCATTTGATGCCCATGTCGATGGGTCGGGGAACACAATTACATCGGCCGCCATCTTGATTTTTTTACAAAATGATCGGCATTGTCTGGAGAACTATGCGTATGGGCAAAATTTGAAGTTGAAGGTTATATTTTCTACTTTTTGGTCTATTATATGTATTACTTCATTTTGTGTTGGCCGCCATTTTGAATTTCGAATGACGCCACACCGCTAATTGTATTCTACCTGTTATGTCTTTTCATTTGATACCCATGTCGGGGTCGGGGAACATACCTAAATGCAAAAATGGGCGCCCTTTTGGAACCGCTATCTTGATTTTTTTACAAAATGGTCAGATTGTCAAGCAAACACAGATCAAAAATCTGCTGAAAATATCGTTCAAATTTGTGGGCCCTCCCCATCGTCCTCGCTTACCCTCTTCTTTATAAACCACTTTGCAGCCGACTCTTGTCTTGTCGTGTGTACGCTCGTGTGGGATCACCAATAGCGTGCCATATCATATCATACCATATTTCTCCATATGTTTGGCCTTCCGTCCTTAGTACACACATCTCACCTTCTCTGCGGCGCTGCACTGTACTGGGCGCGCCAAAATACCTCGTACTGTCTTGGGCTCTCCTCTGGCATATTGCAGTTGTAAATACTATTACACTCCCTCACCACAAACGTGTGGATCCGGCATAAGTTTTAGCCTTCGAGTTATCATCACTCCCAAATACCTAAGTTCGATTTGGGAGCAGATGAAGCCGGTCACCTATTTTCACTGCTGAACTTTTCCGCATTACTTCCGTTCTGTGCTCAGCTGTTATTAGACTAGCGTTATTGATCCATGTCTTTATCTCCCATATCGCTTCGTTCGCGAATATCTCCATTTCTTCCAGTCGCCTTCCTACTACAGTGTCCCCGATGTTATCGGCAAACCCGATATCGACCGCTTTTTGCAGTAGTAGTAGTACTACAGTAGTAGTACAGCAGTAGTCAGTACTTCATCCCTAGGATGGAGCCTTGTACGACTCCGCCAGTTGTCCTATACTCCTTTACTTCCTCTTCTGACTCGCAGTGCAGTGTCCTGCCTAAAAGGGATCCACGGATCTCAGGTTACCGACCCAAAAAGCAAATCATTTATAAAAACCAGAAAAAGTGCGGGTGATAGAATTGAGCCCTGTGGTTCACCAGCAGAAATGGTGTGGGCTTTTGATTCAACGCAATCCAATACTATTTTACCTTGAGTGAACGTCCAAAAAAGCTCTCAATTAAGTTCTTCGAATAGAGTTGATACTAATAGCTTGAAGTTTAGTCGATATACTGTATCAAAAGCCTTGGAGATATCTAGATGAGCTCTAGTCTAACTAACTTCAGGGTAACTGAAAATATGGTCGCTGGTGTATTAGTGTATTACTCGCGGGTAGAGTGTTGCGTATCACTGGTCTAGAGCAACCGAACCAGAGTCTCCAAAGCGATGTATACATTGGTTGAGGTTCTCTATTAAGCTGTCATACCAAAGAGAATAAATTTGCACGAAGTCCACTATAACAAAAATCAAAACTAAATTTTTTGTAACGGGGCATCGATTTTGCAGTGGCAGTCGATATCCTCATTAGCAGGGGGCTTAGCCGGAGTCGCAACCGTCGGCCTCGTCGGAGTGTTTATACCTCCTATGACAGCGTAAGAAGTTTGCTGTACTAAGTTTTACTATTAAGGATAGCAACACGCTGTATTTTTTTCCATTGAACTGCAAAAATTTCAAATTTTTTGAAACAGTCCGCTACAAAGGCTCGATTTTTGTCTTTCGGAAAAAAATTTAATTGAACTGGCTTTGTTGGATTCCCAGATTGTTTAAAATCAGCAGGAGTACCATAGCTGGCATCTATCTATCTTCTTCTTCTTTCTTGTTCTTCTATATATTAATAAAAGAAAGTGTCTGCTTGTGCGTACCTTCGCGCGTTTGTGCCAAACTAGAAGAGATAGAAATCTGATTTTGGTGACTTAAAGTTTTAGTTTTTCGAAATTTAAATTAGTTTTTAGTTTTTAATTTAAAATTAATTAGTCCGATTTTTCACAATTTTTTACGTTCTACGCCTGTGTGTAGTATGTAAACAAATCTTGCAACTTGATTTTGACCCACTTTCAGGTAGCCGATCAACCCCAAATTTTGCCCATATGCATAGTTCCTGTGACAATGCAATATGACATTTTTGTAAAAAAATCAAGATGGCGGCTCCAAGATGATGCCCGAATTTTGCAATTGTGTTTCCTGACACGGTATCAAATGAAAGGGTATGAAACATAGAATACAATTATCTGTGTGGCGTCATTCCAAATTCGAAATGGCGGCCAACACAAAATGGCGACCAAAACAAAATGACGGATTACTTTTTCTTTACAAGCAACTCGGTATGGGTATCAAGGGAAAGGGTATGACAAGCAGAATACTATTAGCTATGTGGCGTCATTCCAAATTTTGCATTTTGAATTATAGGTTGTTTCCATATACTGACTGCAGCAATAAAAACTTTACATTCAAAATTATTTTTTCTTTAAAAGCGTATTTTTTAGTTTTTTTTAAACTATATATTTTATTTTCTACCTCAGTCCCAAGGACAATCAGTGAAAGTTGTTGGACTCGATCTGATAAAGTCATGTTTGTCCCACGGGCAGCTGTATGTGGGTTGTTCAAGAGTTGGTAAAGCCGAAAATCTTCACAACTTAGCTCCAAATGCCAGAATATTAAATATAGTTTACCCTGAAGTTCTTTGAAAAAATACCGTAACATCTGTTGCATGTCTGATTATATGCTGGACATCGTCTTAAGCCGAAATGAAAAAAAACAGAGAGGAAATGTGTGTGTAATGTATTTAATAGATTTTTTTAGGGCAGTGATTCTTAACAGGTGGGCCGCGGGCTCGGGGAGTCCGTAAGAAGACTTGCGCGAGCCGCCAAATTATGTAAAATTTCCTTCAGAATACAATAAAAAGAATATTGATGTACGTATAATTTTGTTAGTGCAGAAGAAATAAATGCCAAAGTAATTATAAGGGCTGAATCACATAGCTTCGTTCTCTTTCTTTCGTTCGTTCTTTTCGTTCTTTCAGTCTGCGAGTTTAATGCAGTACACTTCATATGGAAGTGTCTACATCAGGAAAAACGGAGAGGAATGAAGACGAACGAAAGCGAGGGTTTTTGGGAAATTTTTAAAAAGACGACCGAACGGAAAGGAAAGAACAACATAACCAATCTTTTGGAGTGTTTTTTGATAATGGTTATGCTTAATTTGATTTTTTAGCCTTCAAGAGAGAAAAAATCCAAGCGAGCAAATAGTGTATAGCTGATGAATATACATTATTGGAATTAATAAATGATTGTAATTTGAAGTCTGGTTTCAAAGCTAAATATGTGTTCCAATTTTGGATACAAATTAATGCAGAAAATCCCACCCTGTTTTCAGCAGCAATGCAACATTTGCTGCCATTCGCTAGTACCTACATATTTGTGAGAAAAGGGCTTCTCAACTATGGTGGATATGAAAACAAAAAAAAACGTAATCGATTGCGATGCATGCGGATAGCATTACAAACAATTGAACTGCGATTGAACAAATTAGTTGAGGTTTGAGGCTAAGGTTTCAGCAGCACAAATCGCAGTAAAACTATTTTTGAATATTTTTGTTTTTTTTTCTATGAATTTTAAAATGTTTCTTCTTTTATTTTTTGCTAAAAATTAATGGTTTTTATTAATTGTGAAGTTTGAATGTTGTTTAAATAGTTAATCTATATTAATAAAAGAAAGTTTCTGTATGTATGTAGGGTACGTATATATGTATGTATGTGTGCGCTATAGCGGCCGCACCAGTCATCGCAGAGCTTCGAAATTTTGCACGAAGATCCGTGGGGGTCTCCCATGAAACACCTCGAAGCCCGATTTTCGAAATTCAAAATGGCCGTTGAAAAATGACCGGAATTCAAAATGGCTACTCAAATGTGAATTGAAAATTGTGTTCCGATTTCAATGAAATTGGGTATCTAGGGGTTTTTAAGATCGCTAATAACGAATTTGTGGTCAAAATTTATAAATTCAAAATGGCGGCGCCGATATGGCCGATTAGTTTGCCAATTGTATTCCGATTCCAATGGAAATTGGTATCTGGGGGTTTTTAAGGTAGCAAATAACGCATTTATGATCAAAACTAATAAATTTAAAATTTCGCGGCCAATATGGCGGACGAATTTTAGCAAATAAGTGTCATTTCCCTGTCAGCTGTATGTAGGTTGTGCAAGAGTTGGGAAATCTGAATTTTCACATCCCAGCTCCTAGTTCCCGTATTGTCATGAAGTTTGCCACGCGATCGAGTGTACCTATAAAATCCTCGACTAATTAAAGGTTAATCGCCAAAATTACAAAGAAAAGGGAAGGACCCTCCACTGTCATCACGAGATTAAACAATGCCATCTATCGCATGCAAAAAGTGCGGAACGGGACGGAAGCTGTGTTCGGAACGAACACTAAGTGATATGGGGGCCAGTGTAACGGCTAACCGAAAAGAGAAAAACAAAATGATAACCCGTCCCCACGCAGGTTGAATTTTAAATGGAAGTTAACATGGGTTTTCATTTTTTTAGGTTCAACCAAGCGTTGGGCAGTTGATTTCAATCGGTTCAAGGTGAAACTTGGTATCCTTAGGTTTTCGATACCGCTGACTACGAATATCATATCAAAAACCGGTTTTGACTAATGACAGCTGTCAATAGAAATTAACCATATAAAAGGTAGTATCCAAAATCATTTTTTCCAGATTTGTTGTTTCTTTCACTTTTTTCCTACCGTGGACAGTACACACATAAACTTTTTTTATTTAAGGGTGTTGCAACGCACGCGGGTTTTTTGCTAGTGTATTAATAAAGTCATCTTTTATATTTATTATATAAAAAATAAAAGAATAATAAAAAAATCAATTTATTATAGGTAATTTAATAAATATAAATTATTATTAAAAAAATGGGGGTAACAAACAAATTTTGAAATATTTGATGGGCCGGGAGTATAAAAAGGTTAAGAACCACTGGTTTAGGGCACCAAATTGTGCACGGTGGGCGCTAAATTTTCAAAATTGATTACTTATTTTGGCGTTTTTTTTGGGAAAAATAATTAGAAGGACGCCATGAGCGAAGTTCTGCACAGGGCGTCTAATCGGGATAGGACAATCTATGTGGACGATTCTGAATATGTTTGGGGCTAGGTGTCTGTTGTGCACGTAGTACACAATTTTTCATCATCGAGTCTTAAAAAAGTTGTAACATACTCTAATTTTTTTTACGTATCCAAAATAAGTTTTTGCAGATTTTTATTTTTTTTCCATTATACTTTTTTCCTACCACGGACTGTACACACATAATCTTTTTTTATTAAAAGGCGTTATAAATATTTTTTCCGAACTTCCTCCTTAGGAACTTGCAGAATGTAACCCTGTGTATTTTCAGATAGGGCATTGCCCCTTAGTGCTCCCATATTACAACCCTGACTCCAAAGCATTGAACTTATTTATAAACAAACATTGTGCACTTTTTTGATACTCTCTTTCCGCTATAACGTTGACTTCACAATTTTTCCTCCATCTCACACATTTTTACAATCATTTTTCAATTTAATGATCCTCTCCCAGAAAGTTTATTGCTTGATTCCATAAATCTTAGTTAATGTCCTGAAAACACACAAAAATTAACACGTCAATGTTTAACCCCGCGTTTTTCAAAGATATCAATTGACATTCCATCATTAATCTTTCCTCGGCAAGTTTAAAACAATCACAGGAGTACAAAAAAAAATTGTAATTGTAAAAAAAAAAGAAGAATATTTCCACGTCACAAATTTCACAGGAATTTCATTTTCAGCTATCGATATCACTGACTGTGAAATGATGTGAAAAGCCGCTTGAAAAAAATCGAGAATATAAACGCTTAAAAGCAGGAACAATTCCCTTCGATTTTTTTTTCGGGGTTCAACCCTTTACTACCCTTGTTTGCTGCTGCTGCTGGTGGTATTGGCGATGGGTGGAATGGAGGTATAGTAACAATATATCTCTCGTTTTTGTAAACGGAAATCATTAAAAACTGCAACAGTATTGTGGATAATAACACGCAATTTTTGGCTGCTATTTGCTGAATTTAATTAATAGTGAATGGCCCCGAAATAAATTAATTAAATGTTCAGATAAGCGTGGAAATATTAATTATCTATAAATATTTTTCTTTCTGTTTCAGTAATTGGTGTTTATATTTGTTTATAATAAAGCTTAAATTGCGTATTTGTTATGAATTTTTTTTTCGGGTTGGCGATACATTAATGCATTAGAAATAACATTTGCTAATTATAAAATTAAGTGGAAATTTTAACATTCGAAGGGATTTAATGTTATTACACAGTGAAAATGTTTAGGTTTAATAAAAGCTTCAATTCTGAAAATACTGCCCGTAAACATCAGCGGAGATTTTCAATATTTCAAAACAAGGATAAGCTTAAGCTGCAATCCGTGATATTTTAAAATGCTTAAACAACAACCCGATTAAAATATGAAATTTTCCAGGTTCCCGCGGGGGAGTTTATTAATTAATTTATCGTCACTTTACATTGCCTTGGGATTTCCTGGTTTTGCAGAATTACGACTGGTGCGAAATCTCATTTTTCCTATTTTCTTCCTGCTTTGGGCATAAATACCAGTCTAGCCTCTTCCCAGAACCTCGAAATATAGGGCAGTGCAAAGCTACCCCGAAATAGTGCCAGTATTATTAGTAGAATCTCTTCCAATTCTAAGCTCTTCTGAAGGAGAGCGTGGAAGCTACGGTCTTTCCGAGCAGCCTTGAGGGCTTGTAGGTGCCAATGGCTCATTGGATCATACCTGCAGTGAAAATCCTGTTTTTCAGGCTCCTATTGTTTTATTTAATAGAGTTTATCCTTCTAGCTCAGAAGGTACACTTCTCAGCTGGGCTGAGAAACGGGCCACGCCTATGTGCAGGGACCGAACCAGCCGAAAGCACCAAAAAAGGTATAAGAAGAGAAACACCACATAACGAGCATGCGATCGAAAATGCAGGCTCCTTCTCGACCCTCCCCGGCACTCCGGTACCAAGCCGGTCCGGTCCCTGCACACAAACGCGGTCACATTTACCACTGCACAGTGGCTCAGCTAAGACATACAACACAAAAAAATGTTAAAAACATATAACTTAAAACAGTAAGAAATGCAATACACAAAGAAGCGTGCAAGAAAAGTGAGTCACGTGGGATTAAAAAGACTCCTTTTAAGGACGTCCTTACTAATGCTCACGCTAAAAACATTGATATTTTTATTCACATTAATTAACATGCGATTAACAGGCTCGAATCTGCCGTAATTCGTGTTAGAGGAGTTGGTGTGTAAGAGAGGTGGCCCTCTCAAATTGTAACCACTCTCTCTAAACGACGCACGGCGACTTAGAAAACCTGAGTCGACCTTTCCATTAAGGAGCTGATGAACAAATACAACATCGGCCACTTCACGACGCCTGGAAAGAGAGCTTAGATTGAGTAACTTAAGTCGGGATTCATATGGTGGAAGAACTAATGGATTATCCCAAGGAAGATGATTCAGTGCGAATCGAATGAACCTTCTTTGAACCGACTCAATTTTTCCAGCGTGCGAAGAGTAGTGAGGAGACCAAACCTGGGACCCATACTCGAGTAATGGTCTGACAAGAGAGATATAAAGGTGTTTAGTAATCAAGGGGTTATTGAATTCTTTAGACCACCTTTTTATAAAACCCAGGACTAAACTACCTTTAGAAGCAATATAGTTAATGTGAGCGCAAAAATCAAGCTTACTATCAAATCTTATCCCGAGATCTTTAACAAAATGAACACGAGGGACACTCACGTTAGAAAAGGTGTAGTTAAAAATTAAGGGACTACGACTTCTCCCAAAAGTCATGGTTTCGCATTTACTAATATTAAGGGCCAGGTTGTTGTTCGCACACCAAGAGTAAAAGGTGTCAAGGTCAGCTTGCAAAAGTTTGCAATCCTCGATACTCTTTATGTGACGGTACAATTTGATGTCATCAGCGTAAATCAAGATTCTACAGTGTCTTAGCAAGGGAACAATATCATCAATTGATATAATAAAGAGCAAGGGACCAAGATGACTTCGTTGAGGAACACCAGATGACGCTTCAATGGTTACTGATTTGGATCCACGAAAAAGAACTTGGTAGGTCCTGTCAGCTAAGTAAGACTGGAACCATACTAGAAGGGCTCGCGGAAAGCCTAACATCCTTAATTTGAGAAGTATAATGGAGTGAGAGAGCTTGTCAAATGCCTTACTAAAATCAGTGTAAACACAATCAGTCTGGCAACCGGAAGCGAAGCCCTCGACAGTATGAGAAGTGAACTCAAGAAGATTGGTGGTAGTGGAACGCGCTGCAAGAAAGCCATGTTGGTTCGTTGATACCAACCTCCTGCAGATAGGCGCGATTGCAGAATAGATAATCGACTCAAAGAGTTTCGGAATGACAGACAGCTTCGCAACTGGTCTATAATTAGATATTTCATTCTTGCTACCACTCTTGTGAATAGGGATTATGAACGAATTCTTCCAGAGAGTAGGGAAGTACCCTTTGTCAAGGGATTTTTGAAACAGGGTTTTCAGAGGAGACTGGAGAACCCCTGCACAGGACTTAAGGACAGCAGGAGGAATACCATCGGGGCCAGAGGTGAAATCGTATGGGAGTTCATCAATATGTTTCGCGATATCGTCATTGGAAATTGAAAGGGATACACTATAAGCCTCTCGGTTAGGAATTATATGACGAAAATTATTGTCATTAGGCTGAAAGTCAGAAGGTGAGAAAAAATTGTAGAATCAGTTGGTCAGAAACTACCGCCGATCCAGTGTTAGGTCCTAAGGCAACTCCAGCGTCAGTTACTAAAGCCCCCGGGAAATTAGTGCTCATTGATACGAAAGGTAAATAAAAACATTCATCGTTAGTGGAATTCACTGTACAAATTCGCCCTAAAGCATCAGTCGGGAAGAGATTCGGATGTGTATAATCTTTTTTGTAAATAAATAATTTAACATTTTTGTTCAGAATTTTTTTTTTGTAAAGTCAATTTCTACGGCGAAATAGTGCTTCAAACTTCATATATCACTTTCTTTGCACTATATATTGTTAATGGTTAATTCTACATGAAAAAATCCTGTGTAAGACTTATAGAACACACGATTATCTATAATTTTTGTTATTATAATTTTTTACGTAGGGCAAATATTTCACGAGTTATGGCGCTTTAAGTGTCGAAAAACGTAAATTCAAAAGTAGTTTTTGACGTTTTATTATTGCAAAAGTGATTATAACGTTTTTTGTGTGCAATTTCACTGCCCACATTTTTTATTTTTACATCTTTTAAAACAATGATGCTATAACATCATGTGTTATGCGCTGAATAAGGGCTCAAGTATTAATGGTAGAAAAAAATCTTTAAAAAAAAATTTCTACAGAATTTTATAACAACCAAATTTGTTGGTATAAATTTTCGTCGTAAATGAATAGTTACGAGGTATTTGTGAAAAACCATTTTTTATAAACTTTAAAGATGTAATAAATCCATAAGTATCAACTTTATAGAAAAAAGTTAAAACAAAAAATGTGGGCAATGAAATTGCGCACAAAAAACGTTATAATCACTTTTGTAATAAAACGTCAAAAACTCCTTTTGAATTTACGTTTTTCAATACTTAAGGCGCCATTACTCGTGCAATATTTGCCCTATGTAAAAAATGATAATAACAAAAATTATAGATAATCGTGTGTTATATAAGTCTTACAAAGGATTTTTTCATGTAGAATTAACCATTAACATAGTGTAAAGAATGTGATATATGAAGCAGTGGCGGACTAAGGGTGGGGCGGAAGGGGCGGTCCGCCCCGGGCCTCTGGTTCCTGGGGCCTCCAAATGCCTACAAGTTCCCTTGATCACATCCTAAACAAGGCTTTTAAAATATGGTCAGTGCTTACCTAAGTGGTACTTTGGAGTCGGAGGTCCCGTACAATGTTCCCGTAGACGTAAATAAGTACAGCATGTAATTATTAAAAAGGGACTTTACTGAATCGTTACCCTGTACATCGCTTATACTTCAATACCTCTTGACCATTTTCATCTCGGTTGCATCATGCAAGAGGAGTTTTTCTAAACTTAAGCCTAGTGTCCACTATAGAGTTTTTTGCGTAGAGCTAGAGAAAACTCTCGCGTAGAGACGCGTAGAGAAGTGTATACACCCTCTAGAGCTCTACAAATGCGCTCTACACCCACTCTATGCGAAAGTTTTCTCTGCTAAAAAACTCTATAGTGTATACGCAATTTTTTTGTGTTTGGTAGAGTCCTACATTTGCTCTACGCTCTATCAAGCATGTTTGATAGAGTTTTTCTCTCTACAGATTCATTCTTATTTGCGTTTCGACTGCTCTTCGAATTGTTGTACATCGGCGTGTTAAATAACAACGAAATTCGAATACGACTTACGCAGAAAATTTTGGTATGAAGATATAATTCTCGATTCATTCCAGCGTTTTGTTTTCTTTTAGCATTCCAATCTCGCTCCCAACATTTCCTTTTCTTCTTTTTCTCTTCTTCGAGCAAAAATAAAACGGCAGCAGCTTGTTTTTGGCGAGAACTCATTTTATTATTTTTTTGTGTTCTGTTAATTTCCTTAAATTTTTTTACACAATATGTGTACGCACGCATCTCTGAATAACTGAGAAATGAAATGACATGCAAAAGTTTATTGTCGCAGTTGCGCGCTCTACCATAGGACTCTATAGTAGAGAAAAACGCATCTGCAATGTACACAGTCTGTAGAGCGCGTGGTAGAGCTCTACTCAAAATTTATCTAGAGAAACTCTACGAGCGGTGGAGTGGTAGAGCGGTAGAGACGCCCTGTAGTGTACACACTACAGGTAGAGCTCTATACTCTACGCTCTACCTACACTCTACCGAAAAAAACTTTATAATGGACATTTGGCTTTAGAACTACTTTCGGAATCGATGGGCTTGCTTTTTCTACTGGGAAATAAACATACACACACACCTGTACATACAAATGGCAACTGAATAAAAGGCTTCTAAAATTACATCAACTTCTTAGACCGAGGGCCTCATTCAGCTTTGCCGCCCTGGGCCTCTTGCGGGCTTAGTCCGCCACTGATATGAAGTTTGAGGCGCTATTTCTCCGTAGATATTGACTTGACAACAAAAAATTCTAAACAAAAAAGTTAAATCACTTATTTATCTACAAAAAAGAATATATACTTTTTGTCGTAAAATGCATAGTTTCTAAGATATAGAATTAAAAGCGTTTCCTTTCACTGCAAGTTTAGCAAAAGCGTGGGGATTGCGTCATTTTTAATTTAAGCTTATAAAAATATATAATCGCGTGAGTTATGGTATCAAGCATAAACCACGACGGAAATGATAAAAAATCACTCGAAGACAACGTGATTTTTGCTAATACCATACAAACCATGAATAAATTAAAAATAAGCATTTAACCTCGATACCTTTTAAATATTTCCCAACACGAGTAAGAAAAATTGCATTGATAAACAATTAAATTTTAAATCGAAATATTAAAATTTTCCATAAGAAACGAAAATGCAGAAATCAGCATTTCCGTTCACATAAGGTTAATATTCTGGAAGCTCAAAGGTCGGATATTCAAAAGGTATCGTATCAACATTAATAAAATTAGGAAATTAGTCTTAAGACCACCGGGAAACAAGAACGACTCTGAAGAGATCGTCCGGGTATTTGATATCTTGTATTAAAGCTTTGAGTGTAATTAAGGTGTTAAAGAAATTGTTAATTTACCAAGTTTGATTATAAATAAAATCTAGTGAAACTCAGTTCGTTCTAATTTTTTTCTTTATTTTACCTATAATTACAATCGAACTAAAACTCGTGCGGTACTTTTCGCATTACGAAGGCCTTTTTTTCGACCTGTTTATTGGACTACTAAGAATATATCAAAATAGCAAAGTGGTGGGGCATACAATTTCCTACAAATTTTGCCTTCACTGTTTTTTCGAATTCCGCATTGTTTCGCCGCTAGAGGGAGTTTTGCGCCGTTTTTCAGATTCTGTTGATTATCAAAGTGTCCAAAGAAAGGCGGTTGAAAACGGTAACTTACTACTTTGATGTCCTTTAATTTTTCATGCAAATGCATAATTTTGGCTCAAAATCTAAACTAGTTGGGATGTGGGTTTGGCCCTTTCGGTCCACACAATCAACTTCCTAGTATTATGAATGTTGAATATTATCAATGGATATTTTAATAATAACTAAACAATAATCAATATATAATATATAATACCTAAAATTTGTCACATTTGTTTATCAATGCTTTCGCTATCACTTAAGTCGTTCAAAAAAAAAACACGGCTCGACCAATTTTAATGAAAATCTTTTCAGATCACATTTCCTGTAACACGGTTCGAACGGCACCTTAACGAAGTCGATATCTTTTTTGGTTCGCTCGAAATCGTACAAGTACAAAAATCATTTACGTCGTCTAAACAATGAAACCGCTCGACCGAATTTTATGAAAATCTTTTCAGATAGTAACTTCGGTAATACGCTACGATCGACACCCAAACGAAGTTGGTATCATTGTTAGTTCGAGCGAAATCGGGCTGGTACAAAATACAAAAATCACTTAAGTCGTTAAAACGAAAAAACGGCTCGACCGATTTTTATGAAAATCTTTTCAGATGATATTTCCTTTAATACGCTTCGAACGGCATCTCAACGAAGTCGTTATCTTTTTTGGTTCGCGCTAAATCGTGCAGGAAAAAATGACCACATATGTACGCACAGACACACACACACACATATTTCTTCTCAAGTTTTTGCTTAAAATGCTATTGGGCCCTTAAAACATGAAAATACATTGAAAATTTCGATTTCGATTTTCGGACCGATTACAATAATTTCCTACTGGGAAGTTAAAAATGAGCGAAACGGCCTCTAGTGGCGAAACTATGGCGAATTCGAAAAAATAGTGAAAGCAAAATTTGTAGGTAATTTTATGCTCTACAACTTTGCTTTCTTGAGATTTTTACCAAAATGCATAGGTTCTCCTCAAAATATAGAAAAACACGAAAAGACTCTAAAATTCACGTATTTCTCAAAAACCACCCTTTTTTCGAACTGCAGGTTCTAAAAAATCATGTTTAGACAACCCAAGCCCTTCACTTGGTACCGGTCTCATAGCTGTGGGAATTTTTTTTTAATTTGAGCGGACTACATAAAACCTTTAACACAAACAACTCTCAATCAGTCATCTTATACAGAATACAGCCAAATTTTCAAACATCGATTACACACAAAACAATGATTAATTTTTATATATAAGATAAATACTACATTTCCTATTAAATTTACAAAACAATTTTAATTACTTCAATTTTGTATTTATTTTCAAGCTTTTACTTTGAAAAAAAAACTGATATTTTCCAATCAATCGATAACAAGCTTTTTGAAAAACAAAAATATTTACGCAATTGTTCCTATAAATTCAAATTAAAAAGGGTTTATGTTTTCGTTGTTGTCCCATCCCACATACACCCACACAAAAGATTGTCACTGAACTAAAATAGCACACTGTATAGTTACAACAAATAAAAAAAAAACCAAATAACACTATTACAAGCTTCGTTCTGAATTCGATGCTAAAATTAAAATAGCTTCAGCAACGATGTAATAATCCTCCTCCAGTTTCATAAAATTTAAAAATTTTTAAATGAAATTTCCTCTTTTCAGCCCCTCCAGCCCCCGCCCCTGCCACGGCCTTTATTTCATTTCGTTTCAGCTGCAAAAGTGTAGCATTGGAAACTTTTATTTATTTCCACGTTTTATTTTGCTGCCATTGCACTTGTCCTGCTTGTCCTACTCCATTTTTTTTTAATCGAATATCGAATTTGGTATTTATTATCATGTAAATAACATATTTTGAGATGTTGCCGGGATTTTGCCTTTTTCTCTTTTTGTTTTTGTATTTCAAATTTTTTTGATGGACTTTATCCTTTTTCTGTGTATTCAGTTCATGTGGGCTTATTGGACAAGTGTAAATATATGGCTACATGTTTGCCCCGATATCAAGAGAATTATCACTACTGCCTAAATGGGAAAAATGTCAGCTCCAGGTAAACCACTCATGCAGCCTTACTAAAATCTGTTTTTATTCATCATAAATCTGAAAAACCGCTTATATTAAGAGTGAACGGATTAAATGTCGACAGTTTCTAGTTTGAAAGAGTAATGTATTAAAATATTGTGTAAAAAGTACTTGGAATTCATCTTATGGAATTTAAGCCCCATCTGTCACTCAGTGTATTCACACAAGCTGTCAATTATATTTTAAAGTGCTCCGTATGTCCAATAGAAAAATTAAATTTACACAAAGAGTCTAATTCCTTAATCCTCTTCTAGAATGATCCTCTGATGTACATTATATATTATATTCCAGATTTACATAGACATGAAAATAATTTCTAGCACTTTTCTCCAATTTTAGCGATCACTCTCGAATCAAAGCCATGTCGTTCTAACATCAGTTCAATTGAATATATCAGGTAAATTTAGTTGTGAGGTATCAGCAGATGCTCCCTCATTTCACACGGTTATAGTATCAGGAGATATGGAAATTGTTGGTAAGTATAAACCTAACATTACTAGGCATATTTTCATAATGAATTTTTTTTTAATATTTCATATTTATAAAATTGCATTTTTGTAGAAATACCAGAGCAACGTCCAACACTAACTGGAATACATTCAAGATATCGACTTGGTGATAATATTAATGGAAATTGTTCATCATATTATTCAAAACCAGCAGCAAATTTAACATGGACCATAAATGATAATCCGGTAAGGAATTTGAATCTAAATTATATAAAAGAAGAAATTTTCAGTCTTCTCCCAAAAGGACCTGAATTTACATAAATTTTAAGAGTAATTAGTTGAGACACTATCGAAATGGCATAGAGAAAATGTCTGCTTAGTATTTTATATATATTTTATACTCAAGTCTAGACTTTATTTAACAACATCTTATCCCCTCGAGATTATGAAGACTATTAAAATATGAAAATTCAAATCTCTTGGATAAAAACTATAAAAACAACACTGAAGCCAACCAAAATGTGTGGTCATGACTAAAGTGTTTTATATGTTGTAAAGTAAATATTATATCGCCCTTAAGAAGCAACAAGCACAATCCTTAAGCCCACATTTGCTTCGGGTGAAATTATGGAGGCTTTTAGGTATTTAATATTCAACCCTTGAGGACTGAAATCGATACAAATAAAATATTAATTTTGTTGAAAGACTGTGCACACGAATTAAGAAAGCCATTTATAGTTTTAAAGCAGTAATTTGAAACTGAATATCTAGTAGAGGGAAATTAAACAAAAAAAAGCGAAGTTATGATATAGTTGGGAAGTTGGATTTTTTTGTTTTTTTCTTTACATATGTTAAGATAAAGCGAAAAAAAATTTCTGCAAAATCGGTCCTGTGCTGCACGAGAAAATTGCATAAATGTCACTTTTTGATGCATTTTGAGTGCAATGCTACACTATTTTTTTAATTTCTCCAGTTCTGTTGGTCGTAGAAAAATAAAAAAAATTGGAAAATACTCGTAAATAAATAGACTATCGAACTGATTCAGTATAAATACTTTAAAAATGAATTCTAACCTCAAAAAACCAAAATGTATGAAATTTTGTTTTATTTTACTAAAAATGAAATAAATAACGGGAAAATAGTCGGATTTTGATAAAAATTGGAGAAAATATGTAATTTGATGCTATAAATACGTGGTTTTTTTTTAAATTATAGGTTTTTTTATGTACTTTCTTGTAAGCATACTCAATACTTCGTTACTTTATTTAAAATGTCTTTTTTAGGACTTTGAAAAAACTAAAATATCTCAATTTTCAGTTTTTTTGCCTTTTGCCAACTATGAAAGGCTACTTGCCAACTATGATAAAAAGGCAGAAAATTGAAAAATTGAGGTTTTTTACTTTTTTCAAAGTCCTAAAATAGACATTTTAAGTAAACTAACGAAGTATTGCGTATGCTCACAAGAAAGTACATAAAAAAACCTACAATTTAAAAAAAAAATTATTACAGTACGATGATTTGGCATAAAATGGCGGCAATTTTAAAATTTTGTAGAAAACTGCCAATTTTTGCCGTAAAAATCGAAAGCTTTTTTTGAAATTTCAACCACATATTTATAGCATCAAATTACATATTTTCTCCAATTTTTATCAAAATCCGACTATTTTCCCGTTATTTATTTCATTTTTAGTAAAACAAAACAAAATTTTATACATTTTGGTTTTTTGAGGTTAGAATTCATTTTTAAAGTATTTATACTGAATCAGTTCGATAGTCTATTTATTTACGAGTATTTTCCAATTTTTTTTATTTTTCTACGACCAACAGAACTGGAGAAATTAAAAAAATAGTGTAGCATTGCATTCAAAATGCATCTAAAAGTGACATTTATGCAATTTTCTCGTGCAGCACAGGACCGATTTTGCAGAAATTTTTTTTTCGCTTTATCTTAACATATGTAAAGGAAAAAAAACAAAAAAATCCAACTTCCCAATTACATCACTATCATATGACAATTTCCCTCTACTATTAGTTTCTGAAGATATTAGGTCAGTTGAATAGTTCGTGGTTTCGTTAGTTAAGAAAATTTAACTGGTGTTCTTAAAGTGTGATAACGCCTTGTTTTAGATATGCTGTCGTGTCTGGATGAAAAACTGAAACAAATAGTATTTACAGGATTCTTCTGTGGCCAACTTAACTCCTTTGAAGGAACTCTTCAGAGATCGGAACAACTGTGGATGAATCAAAACTTCCGCACTAAACTCTCCAAATTTTTGACATGTCCTTAAAATAGAGTGACCATTTTTATCGTAACATAATGCGGGAAAGATACTATGTATACATGGCAAGTTCACAATAGTTGTATCGAGGTTGAGCTGATCCTTCGATTCGCCATTTAAAAAATTTAAAAAACAGCAATTTTATGATTGGATATCGCAAAGTAAGTCTTAAAGAATATGTAAAAAAATCAGGACCAACATGGGAGCTTTTTTTTTGGCGCTGCAACAAATTTAATTTTATAAAATCACTTAATTGCAAAATCCATTATGCAAAAACCATTGCGAAGCTTTTAAGCTTTTGCTTTAATTGAAGGGCAAAGGAAAAGAGCTAGAGAGAGAAAATATTTCATACTTAAACAAAAAGCGTCCTTAACTAATCACTTTCGCAGACCGACGAAAACTGATCCAAATCCACAGCGAATTGCCATGTATACAGAGAACAAAGATGAATTCTCAGCTTGCACCAAACCTACTTCCGATTTGAAATGCTCTGGAAGCGCATCACTAAAGCTTGCAGTGGAAGCACTTGCTTTATTTCCGCTGGGCTATTAGTCAGGGTAATTTAGCATTTTAAGGAGACAAAATTCCAAAATGGCTGAAAATTGGTCCACAGCTTCCTTGGGACTTTCTAAGAAAACAAATTTTGGAATCACAAAAAAAACATGGCCGCCGGAGATATCACTTTTTGGCAAAAAAATCACTCAAAACCTGTTTTTTTTTAATTTTTGTCTCCTTTCGTGCGTTTTTTTGCTAATTTCCCAGGACTATATACATATGAGCAACAAGATTGAAGAGTCGATTCGAAATAGAGTTGAACTGACAGCATTGATCTGTCACCTGTGACATGATAAAATTCAACATTGTTTTTGTTTCGTCGTACCGCCAAACATTTCTCACACTCATTTTAAATAAAGAAAATAAAAATAATAAAAAAACACAACATAAATCCGCTAAAGGCAATCCAGTATACATTCATTTTATCTTTATATAATAGTTTTTTAAATAGTGAACATTGATAAATACATAGCTATAGGAAAAATGAACAAAACAAAACTAATTTTACCCACAGAGTGAATTTGTTATAGAAACTCATCACAATGTTCTACTTCTTTTTTAAAATCTTCATATTTTACTCAAAATTGCACTTCGTTATAATCATTGCTTTTACTGTGTCTTCATGCAGTTGTGATTTTTCCAATGTCGAAAAATTATTAATAATAGAAAGAACACGCTCTGTAGCGGCGTTTGTTCCAGGTAATACTCTTGATACACGGGCTTCATCGGATGCTCATTCTTCCAATTTCCTTGGCCTTGAATGAACATTCGAATTCGAGGTGATACACGGCACTTCATTTATTAAAAACTGTCAAAATATGTACAAAATGGATTGATTCAAAAGCGTTTTTAATGAATATTATTTAATTAAAATGAAAATCTAAAAAATTAAAGCGATTGACATACAACAATCCGATTCTTTTATTAATTTTTTTACAGTTTTTTTGACAGTTCGATTATTTTTAAATTTTATGAGCGTAATGGAAATTTTATGAGAGTAATGGAAATTTCATGGAAAGTTGATGGAAATTTCCCCACTTTCAGTTTCATTTCTCATAAATGAAGCAAATTTCACTTCATTCTTTCGAATGATATATGAAGCTATGAATGCTCATTCATGCTTAATTTAAGGTGATATACGGGCCGCGAATGAACATCCTTGAAAGAATGATCATCCGATGAAGCCCGTGTATCAAGGGTATAAACAATGCGCAAATTCCACGATTCCTGGAAGGCAACGTGATTTTCATTAAATGATTAAAAATTTCATCCCATTTTAAATCAGTTAATATCCCGGCTTACCCGGCCGAACTGCGCAAGTACGAGAAAATTAGTGAAGTGATCTTTAAAACAACCTCAGTTCGCATACAATTTCTACATATTGAACTGACGATAAAACAGACCTCAGCTCACCCAACTGGACTGGAATTGAAGTTAAATGTAAAAGCTAGCTCAAAAGAGCAACAACAATTTCAAACACGAACTGAACAGAAACTGAACTTTAGCCGGTGAAGCCATTTATGTGGAGTGAGCTGAACATTACTGAATTGAGGTCGGTGAAGCCCTGGCATTACATGGATTCATGGATAAAATATACTATAATCGAATATTATAATATTCACATGACTAGTGGGGCCCATATTTAAATACAAAACGTAATAAAATAGCAAAAATATCAAACACAAAACGAAACTCTCTTCTGTAAAAAAAATCTGTTCCGATCAAACAACACAGAAAATAAAAAAATTCTCTTCTGACAAAAAAGTCTTTCGATTTCTCTCGTCTCCCTGGGAAAAAGAAGGTAATTTTCTTGGAAAAATGTTGAAAGTGGCACAACTAGAATATTATTATAAGATATGATAGATTATATAATTCGGGACATTTTCCGGAACATATATTAATACGGGACATGGGGCTTTAATCCGGGACTGTCCCGGAAAATTCGGAACGAATGGTCACCCTACCTTAAAAAAATGTGTAGTCGGGAGTCGTCTTGATGGTAGACAACCCCTTTCACATTGTTCAATTCGAGTCATTTTTGTTTAATTACCTCTCATAATATCTTTAATTGTCCACGGTAGGGTTGAAAATCAATTGTCTGGCCAACTGTAAGTATCTCATAGTAGACGATTCCCTTCCAGTCACACCAAACAAACGTATCATATTTTTCTACGTCAATCCTGGTTTCGCAAACGGCGCACAGTGGTTCAGAATCCCGAAAACCTGGTCAAAAGTCTTTTTAGCATCTAAAAGTAGTTTTTTTTTATATGAAACTAGCTGGGACCCGGTGTGCCTATGCTGCACCCATAAACCAATAGTAGTAATCAGGTGATATGAATTTTGAATTTGGAATGACTCCACACAGAGCTAATAATATTCTACTTGTCATACCCTTTCATTTAATACCCATACCGAATGGCTTGCAAAGAAAAAGGTAATCCACCATTTTCCGTTGGCCGCCATTTTGAATTTGGAATGACGCCACAGAGCTAATAATATTGTACTTGTCATACCGTTTCATTTGATACCCATACCGAATGGCTTGCAAAGAAAAAGGTAATCCGCCATTTTGTGTTGGCCGCCATTTTAAATTTGGACCGATCGATCTGAAACTTTGGGAATCGTATTTTTTTCGGAAAAAACCAAAATAATATAGATCTGAGCTCTTTAGCAGTAATTCGAAGAGTACCTCCCATACAAAAGTTCGAATTTTACGGATATCGGTACACTACAGCCACCCGAAGTGTTCGAGATAGAGCGAAATAGACCGCGTAGGAACACCCGCCGTACCCGAAAACCCCTATATACAAAAATTCAGGCCAATCGGATGAGCGGTTTCGGAGGCTATTGAACATTTACAGACATACTTTCACTTTTATATATATAGATAGATTTCGTACTTGGGGGTTTTTAAGGCCGCTGATTAAGGATCCGCTATCAATTTTCCAAAAAACAAAATGGCGGACGGTTTTGCGTAATAATCAACCAAATTTAATGAAACTCATTATAGGAGGGGCTTTCGAGGGCGATGATTAAGGATCCGCTATCAATTTTCCAAAAAACAAAATGGCGGATCCAAAATGGCGGACGATTTTGCTTAATAATCAGCCAAATTTCATGAAACTTGTTATATGAGGGGTTTCGAGGGCGCTAATCCTCAATATAACTAAATTTATCTTTTAAATTGTTCTTTACGAGAAAGAAAATATCTTTTCTTTGTAAAAAGATGTTTGGCTTCAGAGCTCCTGAAAAATAAAATTACTTATCTATATTAATAAAAGAAAGTTTCTGTATGCGTGTATGTATGCGTGTATGTGCGATGTGTGCGCTATAGCGGGCGCACCAGTCATCGCAGAGCTTCCAAATTTTGCACAAAGGTCCGTGGGGGTCTCCCATGATGCACCTCGAAGCCCGATTTGTTAAATTCAAAATGGCCGCCGAAAAAAGACCGAAATTCAAAAAGGCCACCCAAATTTTCCAAGTGTGTTCCGATTTTAATGAAAATCGGTATCTGGGGTTTTTTAATGTAACAAATGACGAATTTATGATCAGAACTTATGAATTGAAAATGGCCGCGCCAATATGGCGGACAAATTATTCCAATTGTATTCCGATTCCAATGAAAGCGGATATCTGGGGGGTTTTAAGGTTGCAAATAACGAATTAATGATCAAAACTTATAAATTCAAAATGGCCGCAATGAAAATTGGTAATTGGGGATTTTAAGGTAACAAATAAAGAACTTATGATCAAAACTTATAAATTTTAAATTTCGGGGCCAATCTGGGGACGAATTTTGCCAAATAAGTGTCATTTCCCGATCAGCTGTATGTAGATTGTTCAAGAGTTGCGAAATCGAAAAATCTTCACATCCTAGCTCCAAATGGAAAGACATTGACCATAGTGTATCCTGGTCATTTCCAATATTGTCGTGAAGTTTGCCACATTCTTAAATGTAGGAAATTTCTTAAATATCAGTATAGAAACAGTAAAAACGTTAGAAACGGTAGAAATACGTTTTCAAATTAATATGAAGAACATCTCTATATAATTCAATAAAAAAAATGTTGTAGAGGACAGATATTCACAGTTCAACCGGTCAGACGCCGGCAAAGATGATTTTTGGGAAATAGATTACGCTGCCAAGTGATTATATGGTATCCAAAATCATTTTTTCCAGATTTTTTTGTTGTTTTCATTATACTTTTTCCTTACCTACTTTTTTATTTAAAGGCGTTGCAAGGCACGCGGGTTTTATGCTAGTTATGAATATGAAGAAAATTTGTATTGTATATTTTTCAGCTAGGTGCAGCTAGTTTCTTTTTTATTGTAAGCAGAAATGTATATTGGAATTGTATATTGTAAGCAGAAATGTATAGCGGCCAGATATTCATGTGTTAAATTTTTGGTTCTAATATTGGACGCAAAAATCAACTAGACGTCAAAATCAAAGAAAGAGTAAAGAAAGGCCTTATAGTGTTCTACCCCTTTAAATAGACCTTCGGCATGAAATAGGCCCTATTTAATAAGGTCTAAAGCCAAAGTTGGTCCTGTAGATGTGCACAGCCGTGGTACGTCCAATTCTGATATTCGGTTCACTTGAATGGTGGCCAGCGCTGGACAAATCCTATATTGTCATAAAATTGGGAAGGGTCCAGAGAACGGCAACAATAAAGACAAAAAGGGCCATGAGAACATGCCCCACGTACGGCTGTGATATTGTTTTGCATTTGCTACCTCCCGACCTTCAAATCAAACACCTTGTCTTGTGCACTGTCCTTTGGCTGAGGAAATTCGGGACCTCAAAACGGTCATAGCAACATCTTGAACTTGTTACCCGAGATAGTGCCGGATTTACCAACAAGCCAAACAAGCAATTGTTTGTAGGCCCCCACCCTCAGGGGACCCGCGCCTCTTATTTTTTATTTGGTTGGTCTTTAGATAAAAAGGGAAGTAAAAAAATTGTTTGACCATAATGTTAGCATAATATACAACCGTGATAGCTTTGCGACTAAAACAATAAAGGCCCCTTTACATTCCAAACGCAAAGTGGAAACGCAAATTGAAGCTCTTTTATCGCATAAAAATGTCTATGCTTTTCTCTCTGTTGCACGAACGTGGATTCCAGGCAGGGCGAAAAGCATACAAATTTCTGCAAACAGCTCCAATTTGCGTTTCCACTTTGCGTTTAAATTGTAAAAGGGCCTTAAATGTCAAACTAAACGTAACTACGAACATTTATTTGCGGACAACTATGTATGCCCCAAGAAATGCTAGCAGACTTGAGTATTAGTAGTATGGAACATGATAAGCTGCAATCTCTTCAGTTCCAGGTGATCATCGACCAATTTTCTGCAGAGAAGAGCAGACAGAAAATTACCTGATCGAGTCCATACCAAAAGCAGTGTTTTATTTATGTCAAGTTGTTCAAAATGTTGAAGATGTTCAATGTACAAGTTGTTCAAATATAGAGTTGGCAGGGGGCGGGGGGATGAGTTATTTTAGGGGCCTCATCACAATGTTATGCTTGGGTGCCCCGCAACATATAAATCCGACATTGACAGATAGGGATGTACGCGCCTGCCATAGGGATGCATGCTCTCGCCACAGGGATCCACGCTCCCGCCTCAGGGATGCACTAAATCGCCTTTATTGCTTTAAAAAAATGTAGAAGACGAAGAAAACCCTACAATCCGGGGAAATAAGCAAAAAAACGCACGAAAGGAGACAAAATTCGGAAGTGGCTGAAAATTGGTCCACGGCTTCCTTGGGACTTTTTAAGAAAACAATTTCGCAGTCACAAAAAAACATGGCCGCCGGAAATATAGCGGTTTTCCGGTGTTTTCCTTGTATCTCAGTTTCTATAGGTCGTACAACCCCGTACAAAGGCCCTAAATGTTGACAATGAAATTCCCTACAACTTTAGTTCTTACAAATATGTTGACCCGATTAACCCTTTCAAAGTTATTCAAGGTCAAAGTTATCACTTTTTGGCCAAAACATCACTCAAAAACTGATTTTTTCGAAAAAAAATTTTGATCAGTCAATACGAAACGATATTGCCTACAAAAAGCCCTCATGTCATTTTTTCGAAAACTTAACCTTTTCAAAGTTATTCAAGGTCAAAGTTTTCAAAAATCACTTTTTGGCCAAAACATCACTCAAAAACTGTTTTTTTCTACTTATACCTTATTGCCTATAGAATTGCCCTCGTTGTCATTTTTTCGAAAAACTTGACCTTTTCGAATTATTCAAGGTCAAAGTTTCCAACAATCATTTTTCGGTCAAAAATGGATTCGGAAACTAATTGTCGCGAAATTTTTTTTGTTCGGAACAACTTAGGTGTTATAGAACTTTCCGATAAGAGTGGAGAAAATATGAGTTTTACCCTGGAAACGGCCTTTTCAGAGAATTTTTCAAATTTAGCGAAGAAGAAGCGTTTTTTTGTATTCTGTTAAAACCATGGGCGTTAAAACATTTAAAATAGCAAATAGCAGGACCGAGCACTCGAAATTCGAGGGCCATTATTATTTTTGGAATTTAAATCTAGAAGTCTTCAATAAAAAATTGTTCGTTAATGGTTACGAAGAGTTTAATTTTGAAGATCATATAATTAAACAGCAAGCACTTATTTTGTGGCAGCATTTTACAGAGTTTAAACTCTGCAAATATATTAAAAACATTAAAAGATAATAAAAGTTGGTTTTTTGGCATTGCTTTTTCCAACTATAAAAAATTTGTTTCATTTTTCAATTTTGTTTAATTGTTCTCGAAAAATTTTGTTATTGAAGACTTCTAACTTTAAAAGGGTTAATCGGGTCAACATCCTTGTAAGAACTAAAGTTGTAGAGAATTTCATTGTCAACATATAGGGCCTTTGTACGGGGTTGTACGACCTATAGAAACTGAGATACAAGGAATACACCGGAAAAACGCTATATTTCCGGCGGCCATGTTTTTTTTGTGATTTCGAAATTGTTTTCTTAAAAAGCCCCAAGGAAGCTGTGGACCAATTTTCAGCCATTTCCGAATTTTGTCTCCTTTAAATGCTAATTTCCGCGGACTACTAGTAAAAATGTGCCGTGCGCATTTTTCGCTATGCGTGCTAGCTGTGGCGCCGTGCGTGCTAGTGCCAGTGCGTACCTGATGCAGGCTAGCTGCGGGCGAGTTTTATTTTTACTCGGGAGTCTATACGATTCCGTAGTTCCCAATGAAGAATTAGTTATATGTGTCTTGTCTATGTTGGTTGTGCTTGATACAAAATCTGTTCCACTCCTATGGGAGTTAATTATATATATTAAAGTACAGTAGCAAGAATAACAAAAACTAACTTCACACCTATCTTAAATACTGAAAGCGTCTAGAAGCAAAACTTTTATTTTACGTGAAAATAATTAAAAGTTTAGGTGAATACAAAAATACGCTCAACCATAAAATGAAAGAGAGAAAAATAAAAACAGAAAAGAATTATTAAATGTTGTAAAACTCATTCAATTTAAAAGGCTGCAAGGACAGTAAAAACGTCTCTTTTAGAAACAATTTTTAATTCATCAAAGCGTACAACTTTAATGACTGTAGATTTTTCATATCCTGTCATCCTTAATGTCATACACCAGAAATATTATATCGTACACATGTCCTTCTTCGACTTTGCAATACGTGGAATGGAGAATTATGAATGATAGAAACTTTTAATAACCGCACAAGTTGCAGCTGTAGTAAGGCAGCACATAAACAGGATTGAGAAAGTCAAGTTTGTTTGCAAAAAAAAAGTTTCCTTGATCTAAATTCCTTACAGATTTTATGTCCTACGTATGTATACGGAAAAGTAGGATTCCTAACAGAAATTCAATAAATTTTTTCGGTAGAAATACACAAATTGAATTTGGCAAACAGGAGTTTTGGTGACATACTCCCCCCATTATATATAGTCGATATTGGATTTTTGGTTTTACCCCATTTAGATTCACCGCGCCATCAAATATCCTTGTATCCTTAAAATGTGCCCAATTCCACAAATCATTTGCTCTTTTCGATGGCAAAAAGTTTCAGAATGTTAAAGCATGGTTTGCTGGTACATACATACGTGGCAGAGAGCAAACTATTCGACAGGGGAATTTCGTTCTTTTAATTAAACAGCAATTACTCATATCAGATGTCAGACCGAACATGGTGCTTAACAAACTTTTAATGGGCCAAAATTGGAAGGCTTTCCGCATCGCACATACACGAGTATAGGCAAGCTTTCTTTCGATGGTTTTTGAAACTATAAATTTATGGGAAATACATCTGACATGACGTATTGCCTCAACTATAAAAAGTTCTTCTCAATCCCATGGGTCCAATTGGGGCAAAAAAACATGGGTAAGGCCGCCGCCCGCCGGCTGAAAATGTGAATCTGTGTGCAGGATGATGGGGCAACAGGGATATATCTGCGGGCTTCACAATCACACATATATTCCCTTATAGAGAATGACTATATATGTATGTGTATTCAATAGCCCAGTACCTAACAAGAATCGCACATTCAACGTAATATAATAGTAGTAGATGTATCTGAAACAAGAAATGACTGACTCGGGAATTTTTAATTCTGGCACAGGGCTTCCACTAGACCGACCACCCCCCCATCCAACCCTAGCGCATAGCCAACGGCCTCTGGGGTGCCCTGTAATATGCCAGTCGACAGGCTACCAAAAAAAATTACTAGAAGCAACAGATTTGGAAATTGATTTCGAAAAGAGGAGAATATTACCACACTACACACTAGCCAAAGTTATGAATGAATAGGAAGCAAAGATGAGCGGACATTCATTAAAAATCTCCCCCCAAAAGCGTTCTTTATCGTTATGAACAAAAAAAAAAAATATAGTATATATATTCTACGATATGGTTTAAGGAGGTTGAAAATTTGGGTAAAAGGTTCACCCACCCCCTACCATTTTGGTTTTTCCATTCCGTCTCCGGGGAGGGGGGGAAATGTAATAAAAAATCCAAGAAAAATTTATGAAGCTATTCTGAAGGATTTTTAAATTCCTTTTCATTTCGGGAAAAGGTTCGATATGAATTCGGTTATGAGATATTAAGAATTCATTAAAATGAACTTTTTTTTTGGTGGATAACACATGGTGTATGTGAAAAGAGCATATTTTTTCCAGTGTTATATTTAGTGCAAGAATTGATTAAAAATTGATCGCTAGCGAGACGAAACGTTGTGGAAAACAATTGGGGAATATGAAATTTTAAAATTGGACCATTTTGCCTGAAGGTTTTTTTTTAAAAAGCAATTCATTCTTAATTATTTAATAACAAAAAAACCATGATGATGTAGATTTGATTGTAATAGGAATAAAGAATTTTGTTCTAGTATACATAAAAGACCAGATTAAAAAAGCGGTGAATGTACTACAAAAGTGGGTTAACAGGATGGACTATTGCCAAACCAGACGCGACAGAGATTTTTTTCCATATAATAATCGGAAGGTGTACCTTTTTCAATATAGCAACATTTATTGAAAAGCTTGAACGGTATAATTTTAGTAAAAACTTCAAAATAAACCGACAGACCACCTTGTACATAAAAGCATTAGTCATTAAAAAAAAATATAGTTTAAAAAAACTAAAAAATACGCTTTTATTTTAAAATGAACTAAAAAGTAAAAAATAATTTTGAATGTAAAGTTTTTATTGCTCTAGCCAGTATATGGAAACAGCCTACCTTTCGAAATGTAAAGCGTGGGCGCTAAGAATATAGGTAAAGAGAACCCAAGATTTGGACCATAGGTTCGTGGCATCTACCAAATGTTACATTTTTAATCCCATCTCCTTTCTATTAATATTTTCCGTTTAATTGAGAAAAATTGATTGATTGAAAAAAAACATTTTGATGATTATACAGGGTGTATACCTTTAAGCTTACAAAGCGGCCAACTGTGGATAGGTTTTGGATAGGCGAAGAAAACAACGTATGGGTTGGGGGTAAATCTTAACGGTTTAGCAGCTAGGGCGTTTTAAAGTTTTTTTGGTAGAGGTTTACATATCACCCTGTATTTATGTAACCCTTTGAGATATTTTCATGAATAAGATATCAGTGTACGCAGAATACTCCCACCTGTCAAAATCAAGGTTCCACTGTATCAACTTCCAGAGCAATGAGTCATCAAACTCAAAATTTGTTTTTTTAACTAAAATTTCAACTAAAACCACATTTTTCTCCAAAAAATGCACAAAAATTAAGTGATATTTTTTTGCAAAATTGGAAAGCTTGGACAATTTCCTATCAATAATGTCTGGACAATTTTTACGCTACGGCCTTTACTTTTGAAGTTACTAGCAAGTTTGATGTTAAAATTTGCCTTATTTGGTGCTTATTTGGTATTTTTTGGCAAAGCTTAAGCTTAAGTGAAAAAGTACTAAAAAAGAGCCAATTTTAGCATTAAAATTGCTTAGAACTCCAAAAATAAAGGCCGTAGCATAAAAAATGTGCAAACATTATTCATAGGAAATTGTCCAAGCTTTCCAATTTTGCAAAAAAAAATATTAGTTAACTAGGTATTTTTTGGAGAAAAAGGTGGTTTTAGTTGAAATTTTAGTTAAAAAAACAAATTTTGACTTTGATGACTCATTGCTCTGGAAGTTGGTACGGTGAAAAAATTGGTTTGTACAAAAGTTGTAGATCTTTTTATTACCTACAACTTTTATATTTAACTGTTTTCGATAGGAACTTAACTTTCGCTGAAAATCGTGAAAAACCATTTTCACCCCTTAAAGTACACCCTATTTCACCATCGTAACTCAGATCGACTTTAATTTATTTTTCTGGTTGGCTGCGCTATATTTCCTTCGCTTTCCAACATTTTTCGTGCTGTTAATAATTTTTTGTTTCTAAAAATTATTTGCACTGGTCTAATAATATAAATTGATAAATAAAACTGGAAAAAAATTTGACTTTTTTTTTATTTTATTTACTGGTCGCATCATTACTGCTTGTCATAAAGGCAGGGTAACGTGAGATGTGTGAGCGATAGTTGATGAGTCTATCATATTTATGTAAAATATAATATTAGTATAATGAATATAACAATTAAAAAATTAAAAAATTAAAAGATTTTTCATATTGATAATATTTCTGTATTTGGGTCAATAGGTATATATAGGGCCCTATTCTGTAATTTGTCATAAAATAATATTTTATGTTATATTATGATGATAAAATTTATTCTTCATAAAATAAAAATAAAATATTTTAAAAATTCGTATTCTGTTATACTTTCATAAAATTATTTTATGAAGTCTTTTATGAACACATAACATAAAATATTTAGTACAATCCGCTATGGTTTCTATTACGTTTTGAACAGCTGATCGGTTGAAAATTAATACAAATAAAATTATGAATGAAATCATAATGCGTTGGGCATATTAATTTCTAACTGTACTCAAAACTCAATTAAAACTACTTACACGCAAATGTCAATTGCGGTCTGTCATTTTCATAAAATGGGTTAAAATACCTGTAAAATGTGCTGCTTTGATTATTTTATGTTATGAAGCGTAACAGGAAATATTTTATGTCATGATACATAAAATAAAATAAATAATGTCGGACAGAATAGGATTTTAGAGAATTCTTTTATGTTATGGCATGACATAACATAAAATGATAAAATTTTACTGACAGAATAGGCCCCATAATGTATATTTGTATATACAATACACAACTACTCGTAATATCTGAAATATATAGCATAAATATGCCACCAGATGTGTATATACATCCATTATAACTCAATTTGCTATATAAAACTTGATTTTAGAGATTTTCAAACTTCAACTGGAGATGGCAAAGGTTTCTACAACTGGGAAAGAGATGGGCAAGTGGATATGTATTGCAGATGTCGTAAGGAACCCGAATATTCAAATCCCATCTCCTGCAAAAACACTTGGCCACAAAATTAAAAGCCGCCAAAATCGCAACCCTGATTGTATATGAGATGGGCAGCTGAATTAGGGCTCTTGGTGGCCCATCTCACCATTATACCAAACCCCATCCTCTGCAATATCACTTTGTCCATCTTGATCCGGCAGACATTTTCAAAAATTCCCAAAAGTCGAACCTAACCTCAAAATTAGATGGGAATCGGAATATGTGTTGGGGGCAACCCAATTAACCTATATGCCAAGTCCCATCCTCTGCAATATCACTTTTTCCATGGTCAAAAAATCGACAAGTTAAAAAATTCATAAAATTAAAACTTAAGTAGACTCGAACTGGCGAATATTTTTAATCGGTTGTGCTTTAAGTAATCTACCTTATATCATAGGCCCATCCTCTGCAAAGTCACTTTGCAATTCTGTCACGAGCTCTTAGACTACGATGCGGATGCATTTATAAATTGTTCATGTCTGAATTTATAGATTTTCGTGCCAGTGGCGGGAGCGTGCATACCTGTGGCGGAAGAGTGGATGCCTCTAGCGAACAAATTTTTAGATTTTCGTGCTTGTGGCGGGAGTATGCATACTTTTGTGGTAAGCCTATTTGTTGGCTGTGCGTGCCAGCTGCGGGGCGTGCGTGCTAATAAGTAAATTAACCAACTAAATTAGTTTTACTCGGGAGCGTAAAGTACGATACCGTCAGTGTATTCCGCATTCTAACAGTTCTACAATTCTCTATTCGATTCCTTTTATTTTTTACTGATTTTTGTGCAATACAGTAATAAAAAGTAGTGGTGAAAGGAAGCAACCTTGTTTTATTCCATTTATTGTTGTCAGTGGACCGCTTAGTTGTTTGTAGTGTTCTTCGGCACTTTATTTTGTCTTAAACCTATCCAGGTAACCCTCTCTGGACTACATCAAAAGGTTGCTCAAATTCCACTTTAGTGAAAGGGGTTATTGAGGACAATATTTTTCTAAGTGATTTAGTATTGTAATACCTTTTCATCTTTTAGGTTACACTTTTTGTGTAAGTTAATAATAATTGTCGCGTTCTTCAATTTTTTAGCGAACATTCTTCGTCCGATCTTATAATCTATGCTTATAACTAAAGAAAGATGACCCTTAAGCTCTAAGGGCATTAAAAATCTTCTGTCTTAAATCAACTGAAATAAAATACTATCACACAAATTAAATATTTAACACAAATAATTACTTATTAACACAATCATAATTTTTCAGGCTTCACCAATTCACATTAAATTGTATCCAACTACAAAAAATCCTGATGATAATTTGGAATCCTCGGTTGTTGAAATAAATTTTATAGTAACACATCAGCATTTTATAAGAGGACGACTTAAGGTAACATTATTTTTTTTTGTTGAGGGGAAATTTCTTTAACACTATCAAAAAAGGATAAACCAAAAATATGTGTACAAAAACTTATATTAATTTATATATTTAAATTTTCAGCTAAAATGCGTTGCAAGAATACACGATATTTATGAGCAAGATATTGAAAAAATAATTGAAGAGGATCGTCCCAGGATATTGGCATCAGGAAGATCACCAGATGTTAATCTATTCCCGTATGATCAGCAATCTGATGTTGAGTTAACAGATCAGAATGAGCTTTATTTAACACATTATAAAGGTCAGTTTATTTGTATATTGTTATTTAGTTTTGGTTTTATTTGGATAATTGATTGATTTAATTGGTTTAAGTTGTCTGATCGTGCAAGTATAGATGGTATTCTTCGTTTTTATTAAATACCATGTCTGATTTGAATCATTCCTCTTTTTACATACTCATCTTTTAGAATTGATTCGGACTGTCGAAATTCGGAACTGAAATGACTTGTAATGGGAATTTTCTCACTTTCGATCAGATAGGTTAAGAGGACTCTATCAGTCTTGAATGATCTAGAGATGTAGAGACGAACTTAGTGTTTCTGCTCTTGGATGTCGAAGAAGGTGAGATATGCTAGCTGGGCTATAGGCTAGTTTGGTGTTGAAGGAATAATTTCGACGTACAGGGAGGAACTAGCAACAAAATTTTGCCAATGCAACTTCATTACTACGGATGATCTGTAGAAGAGTAAGTGGTACTTCTTCTTTCCTTGAGAGGCGCCTTTGCTTTGCGCTGCGACCTATTTGATCTATTATGCCAACCCCGTCATTTAAAACCTTCTAGGTTAAAATTTAATTCAGGGTTCATATCGCAAATCTCCCTAGGAACAGGGAAGCCTCTATGGAGGAGACTCAATCTTCTCCTCGCTGTAGATTCAAAATCGCTGTTTAGGGAACTGCCCCGCAGTAGCGACAACTACAATCAACTACCATTCGTGGTATGCTTAAATAAGGCAGTCTGTGAAGATCTGTCCGGCCGTTAGGCAAAAATTACAAGCAGTGGAGTTGATTCAGGCTCGGGTTACTTCTCCATTCTTTTTAGGAGAAAGCAAGAGAGGCTGATAGGTCGATAGGATTTTGCTACCTTGTATGATCTCCCCGATTTATTAATAAAAACCACCCTAGCCTCGCTCCAGCACCTCAGAATATGGATTAACATTGATCCCACGAGTTTTGCGAGAAAGGACGATCAGCCATGGCAGGGCTCCTCATTATTATGGGAAGGCTAAGTTAAACTGGAGGTCGCGTGGTATCTGCGGTCGATTAATGGTAGTACATTTACGCAGTACCATTCATCCCTTCAGCACGATTGTTTAGACTATAGGATTGCTGGTTTTAACGAATATGTCCTCTCTAGATCCACCGTATTAAGTCTGTCTGTCCAGAAATGTAGGGGCACCTCGAGCAGAATGAGGCCTGAGGGCAATGTATGGTCGATTCTGGGGCGAGGGCTCCCCGGGTGGGCCGTATTCGACTCACGTTCGGATACAGCACAACCAAGTCCCGAAACTTTGCCCCGGAATAAGTGCTGCTATCTCCGTTAAATTTTATGGCTGGCTTAAAGAGAAATTGCATCTCATACGAAATCCGAACACTGGGACTGCCGCATTGATCCTTAGTTAATGTTACGCCTACGATATTAAGCGTTGGGTCATACGAATATCGGGAAAGGGCTGTATTCGATAGCGTATCTCGGATCGACAGTGTATCTCGGCTCCTATGAAGTACTAATCACGATAATACTCTCATAGGTGCGTTCTTCTTTGTCCAATTCGAGCCTTGTCTTCCATAAGCATCTTCCTCCAAACGTCTTTCTGCTCTGCAGGCTGCCTTCAGTTTCTGGTGTTGAGAAGTTTTGCTGCATCAGCCTAAAACCTCGATTATACTGGACGCAACGGAACGCAACGGACCGGATTGAAATATCAAAATGGGTTTCATTACAGAGAAATTGTATTGAAGTGCTTATACTGGACGCAACGGAACGCACCTGATTAAAGTTTCAAAACTTTGGAACTTGAAGGAACCAACGGATTGAAGTGTCAAAAGCAGCATTAAAAACAGCTGATTTTGTCATTTATTATTTAGCCCAAAATGTCGTGAGAGTTTATTGAAAAATTAATATCTGAAGTGGAAGAAAATGAAATTTTATATAATAAAAAATTGCACGGATATAAAAATTTTAACCATAAGTCCAAAATTTGACAAAACAATGCCGAAAAATTAGGAAGAACTGGTTTCTTTAACCCTAGATAGCTAACGTTCCTGAAGTCATTTTCATGTCGTCAATTTTGTGATTTTTCATCAGGTTTGTTGTATTAGTAGGACATCTAGGATATAAGTAAAAGATAATAACTGAAAAACATAATATTTATTTCAGTTTTTATTAATAAATCACAAATCATAAATAGCACAAATTTAGAAAGGGAGAGGGAGATATTTCTTGGATGTTCGTCATTTTGACGAACATTAGCTATCTAGGGTTAAAATTGTATACATATCACAAAGCATTGTAAACATAAAAATAACTTTTTGAAACTCGCCTATTTTAAATATAACTTTTATCAATTTAATAAAATATCTATTTGCTAGATGAACAAATGACATTTGCATACGTTCGATTCCGCCAGTATAACCAGCAAAATTCCATTCCGTTGACTCGCCGTTCTGTTGCGTTCCGTCGCGTCCAGGGGGTCATTTCTGGTTCGGTGTAGTGAAAACGTGCAAAAAAAGTTTACACTTGACGTTTTACACACCTTTTTCACTTTTTCACTGCACTGAACCTGATAAAGCGATTCTCGTTGCATTCGTGAAAACTTAATGCTAAATTAAGGCTGAATTGATTTTTAAACTATCAAGTGTCAGTTTATCAGATTAAATCTAATGTTTTTTGATAAAGTTTTCGCGACTATAGTAAAAGGTGTAACACACTGAAGTGTGTTTTTTAACATACCAAATGTGTTGTTTAACGCACCAAAGTGTGTTATTCAACACACCTAATTGTGTTGTCAAGAAAAAGTGTGTTGTTTTAACACACTTTATTTTGCAATTGACACGCTCTTCCGTGTGTTAAAATTATAACACACTTTTTGGTTTGTTAAAAATAAGTCGTGAATTATGACCTGAAATCTAAACAACACACTTAAATGTGTTGAAACAACACACTTAACATTTATTAACACACTTTTGAGCTATGAAAATACAACACACTTTTTGGTGTATAGAATAATTTTAGTAGAGGGAAATTAAACAAAAAAAAGAAAATTTATAATGTAGTTGGGAAGTTGGATTTTTTCTTTTTTTTCTTTACATATCCTAAAATAAAGCGAAAAAAAAATTTCTGCGGGCCTGTACTGCAATAAAATAAAATAATTTTTAATTTTAAATTTTAAATTGAAATTTTTTATTTTTTTCAAATTTCTAAAATGGGCATTTTAAATAAAGTAAAGTATTGCGTATGGTCACAAGAAAGTACATAAAAACCTACAATTTAAAAAAAAATTACTCTACGATAAAATGAAGACAATTTTAATGTTTTTCAAAAAGTGCCGATTGTTGCCGTAAAAAACTTTTTTTTTGTAATTTCAACCACGTATTCATAGCATCATCATTTTCTCCAATTTTTATGAAAATCCGACTATTTTCCCGTTATTTATTGCATTTTTAGTAAAAAAAACATTCATACATTTTGGTTTTTTGTGGTTAGGATTGATTTTTAAAGTATTTATACTGCATGAGCTCGATAGTCTATTCATTCACGACTATTTTTCAATTTTTTTTTATTTTTCTACGACCAACAGAGCTGGAAAAATTAAAAAAATAGTGTAGCAACGCACTCAAAATGCATCAAAAATCCACCTTTATGCAATTTTCTCGTGCAACACAGGACCGATTTTGCAGAAATTTTTTTTCGCTTTATCTTGACATACGAGTATATAAAGAAAAAAAAGAAGAAAAAATCCAACTTCCCAACTACATCACTATCATATGACAATTTCCCTCTACTATTTTAGATAGCTTTGATGAGGAGATGAAAACAGAAATGAATAAAATACTATAATACGATAATTATGAAAACTCTTATAATTGTTTTTATTGTAAATGATTATACTTTTTACCCATACAATTCAATGCGCTCGTGATACACTAATGGACTAATGCAACATATATATGTTTTACTCATAACTTCAAATAAAGTCAAATCATATGGAAAAATCAAATCGCAAATATCAAATACAGACTTATTCTGATTGTGAGCGATAGTTTTTGTTTAAAATACATTTACCCTGCAGATTTCTAACGCTATAATTAAGAGAAAAATCGTAGGAATTATATGAATATGTTTTGGCTAATTTCGGTCGAACTTGGACAAAAAGGCTGGATGGAAACTCACATACATTTTATAGAAATGGGGTTGTAAGCAACTCTTCGCGAATAAATAAGGCTTTTCAAAATAACTCTAGGACTATTTTGGTCCTTGTTCAAACCTTTTTTCGGGAACAGATGTTTTTAGATTATTGCGATTTACGCATAGATGTGTAGATAGGCCACAATTTAAGCCCTAGGACAAGTTTCTACGACAATTACAGTTCCTGTTTCTGAAAAATTTCCATATTTCACAGTTTTTAATTTTTTTTTACAAAAAAGTTGTGGACCGATTTCAATTGTCCAAAACTTATTTTTAAGCGCTATTACATACGATGTTATGTTTTCCACAAAAAAAAACAACGCACCTAAAAAGTAAAAAACCATTCGCTACAATTATTAACTTTTTCTCACCTGTTCGCCTGGAGCGAATTTATTCAAAACATATTCATAGAACTTCTACGATTTTTCTCTTCATTAATTAATTTTAACATATGAAACTTTTCCGCAGGACTATACATCGTTCCTGATTAAGAAGCGGAAATTGAAATAGAAAATCCGTGCATAAAGCAAATGTTTGCGATATTTTTCCAAACTTGATAAAATTTGTTCAAATCAAATTACGAAAAAATTAAATTAAATTATTTTTTAGTTATCTCAGTTTTAGTTAAATTTTATTTAGGTTTCTTACATTTTCTTAAAAGCAAATTTTGAACTTTAAGATATTGCAAATCTCAGATTTTTGAAGTGGGTTATTTTAACACGCTTTAGTGTGTTATTGTGACGTCACCCATTTAATTTAAATTGTAGTTAATTTTTACACGCTTTAAAGTGACTACAATGTTAATCAAATGGGTGACGTCACAACAACACACTAAAGTGTGTTAAAATAACACACTTCCAAAAGCTGAGATTTGCAGTGAGAAAAAGCAAAACTAGCAATTATCCTAATGACCATAAATCGTGCCATTAGCATACTCAATAGGCCGGTTCTCGTTCGATTACGGAAGATAAGCAGCATTGGACGTGGTTAGTTCTTAGTCCGGGGACCACTTGGAAAAACGACCTCGGGCTTGGAAAGACGAAAAAGCAATTGCAAAAGGCGAACAAAAATAAAAGCTTATCGAACCCTTCAAATGTTACATGAATGGATGTGAGATGCCCATGAATTCTATTTTAAAAAGCTTTTTTCTACTGCGTTGTTTCAACACACTTAGGTGTGTTCTTTGACACACTTTACGGAAACAACACACTTTAAAGTGGATTAAAAATGACTACAAGAAAACAACACACTTAGGTGTCTTATTTCAATACACTTTACATTTGCAGTGTACTTTGCACTTTTGCACGCATTTTTTAGACGTGTAAAGTTTTTGACAGTTATTACCATGTTTGCACGAAGTAAGAATCGCAAACAACGGTGCAAACGGGTAAACTGTTTACACGTTTTCACTACACCGAACCAGAATTGACCCCCAGTATAATTAAGGCTTTAACATCGTCCTCCCACCTTGACTATGGTTTGCCAATGGTTCTTTTCTCTTTGCTAGTAGATTCAGAGCTTTTTTGGCAGTCTTGAACTGAGGACCTGCCTTACTGAAAATGGTTGGTCAAATGTTGACCTATTTCTTCTAAATCCAATTTGGTATCCACTAATTTCAGCTTCTGTGTAGGGTTTCAGTTTACATTTAATTATGTTTGTCATTAGTTTATACATATATTGTGCGTAAAAGAGGTATACATCTTTAGTGTCTTCTTCTTTAACGGCTCTACAACCGGGATCCGGCCCTGGCCTCTCGCAACTGTTCTCTCCACCGGTCCCGATTCTGAGCCGATGTCATCCAGTTTGGCACCCCTATGCTCTGAGCGTCCTGGTCTACGCCATCCTTCCAGCGGAGGTTGGGTCTCCCTCGCTGTCGCACCCCATAAGTCTTACCGCAGAGAACTTTCCGAGCAGGCTCATCTTCACTCATACGAGCTAGATGTCCTGCCCACCGGAGTCTACCGAGCTTTATTTTCTTCACAACATCTATGTTGCGATAGCGCTCGTAGACCTCGTCATTGTAGAGTCTCCGGAATCGTCCTTCCTCACATACGGGGCCAACAATCCTCCGAAGTATTTTCCTCTCGAACACCGCCAAGAGGTTAGAGTGCTTTTTGCTAAGCACCCACGTTTCGGATGCATATGTGAGGACCGGCAAGACCATCGTCTTATATAGTAAAAGTTTAGACGTTATGGTTAGATGCTTGGATTTGAAGAGCCTTGACAGGCTATAGTAGGCCTTGTTGGCTTTTAGCAGTCGTGCGCGTATTTCAGGTTCAATGCTATTGTCGGCTGCTACTATTGACCCAAGGTAGGTAAATGATTTTACCACATCAAACTCGTGTTCCTCTACCTTGATTGTGGGACCAATGTTAGGTGTTCTTGCAGACGAGGCCACCATGTACTTTGTTTTGCTTTCGTTGATGTGCAGTCCCAGATTTCCTGCCGCGCGCTCAATCTGGATGAAAGCTTCTTGTACAGCTGTTGATGTTCTTCCAATGATGTCAATGTCGTCTGCATAAGCCAGTAATTGGGTGGACTTGTGAAGGATTGTGCCCCTTGATGTCACGCCCGAATCTCGGATCACTTTCTCCAACGCCAGGTTGAAAAGGAGGCAGGCCAGACCGTCCCCTTGTCGGAGTCCATTATAGATGTTGATTGGTCTGGACAGTATTCCGGATACCTTTACTTGGCTTGTCACATTGGTCATGGTCAACCTACATAGTCTTGTCAGCTTGTTGGGAATGCCGAATTCTCTCATGGCTTTGTAGAGTTCTACTCTGGCTATGCTATCATAGGCGGCTTTAAAGTCTATGAAGAGGTGTTGGATTGAGTTTTGAAACTCTAGACATTTTTCCATAGCCTGCCTCAAAGTGAAAATCTGATCGGTTGTTGATTTGCCTGGGCTGAAGCCACACTGGTATTGGCCTACGATATTTCTAGCGTATGGGGCCATCCTGTTTTGTAGGATGGCGGAGAATATCTTATACGCGGTACTCAACAACGTTATACCACGATAATTGCTGCACGTTGTGATATCTCCTTTTTTATGTACCGGGCAGAGGATGCCTTTTCTCCAGTCTTCTGGCATCGCTTCCTGCTCCCATACTTGCACAATTAATTCATGAATCGCTTGGTGTAATGTAGGCCCTCCATATTTAACCAGCTCCGCAGGGATGCCGTCTGCACCCGAGGCCTTGTTGTTTTTGAGCCGGGTGATGGCACTGCTAACTTCTGCTAAGCTTGGTGGTGACAGCGTAGCATTATCGTCAGATATTGGTGGAGCCTCCAAATCCTCAGTTAGCTCGCCATTTAGCAATTCATGAAAGTGCTCTTCCCATCGCTCCAAGATGCCTTGAGGATCGGTGATCAGATTCCCTTCTTTGTCCTTGCAGTATGTGCAACGAGGTGTGAATTGCGTCATACCGCGTACTCTTCGGTAGAACTCCCGCGCCTGGTGCGGCCGTCGCTCTCTGTAGCGTTCTAGTTCACAAACGAGATTTTTCTCCCAGGCTTCCTTTTTTCGTTTGTGAATTCTCTTTTCTTCTTTTCTGAGCTCTTTATATTTCTCTTCGCGTGCTCGTGTTCTCTGAGACTGCTGCATTGCTCGATACGCAGCATTCTTACGTTCAGTTGCCAGCTTGCATTCATTATCGAACCAGTCGTTCCGATCTGTACGACTTCTGCCTAAGATGGAATCAGCAGTACTAATGACAGTATTTTTAAGGCGGGTCCAGCTCTCGTCGACGCCCGGCATCTCATCCCCAGGACTTGCTCTTCTGAGCGCGAGTTCTAACGCCTGACCGTAGCTGTTTCTGGCCATTTCGTTGCGTAGTGCAGCTGTGTTGATTCGAGCCTGATCAGCGGATACAAAGCTTTTCAGCGTTGTAATGCGCTCTCGGAGCACCATACCAACAAGATAGTGATCTGAGTCGAAGTTGGCACCTCGGTACGTTCGTACCGTCATCAGACCCGAAAGGTGGCGGCGGTCTATCAACACATGGTCTATTTGATTGCGAGTCGCCCCATCAGGAGATATCCAGGTGGCTTTATGGATATCTTTACGCGCAAATCTGGTACTTGCAACGACCAAGTTCTTACTTGCTGCCATCTCTATAACTCGCTGCCCATTGTCATTAGTGTTCTCATGCAAGCTGTGGATGCCGACATATTGCCTGTATACGGGCTCCCGGCCTACTTTGGCGTTCAGGTCTCCCAATATGATTTTTACATCATATCTGGGGCAGGCATTAAGTTCCCGTTCAACTACTTCGAAGAATTCTTCTTTTTCATCGTCCGGGGACTCTTCTGTAGGTGCGTGAACGTTTATGAGGCTGATGTTCTTAAATTTGCCTCGCACACGAAGGGTACATAGCCTTTCGTTTATTGCTTTAAAGCCGATAATGGTAGGCTTCATCCTTTTGCTGACCATAAAACCTACCCCGAGCACATGGTGTTTCGCATGACAGCTGTAATATACGTCATAATCAGGTTTTTGCAAAACACCATTCCCTGTCTATCGCATCTCCTGAATGGCGGTAATGTCAGCTTTATATGTTGACAGGGTATCGGCCAGATGTTGTACAGCTCGAGTTCTGTACAGAGTTCGTACGTTCCATGAGAAAATTCTTAAATCATTTTGCCTTTTTCGTTGCCGTGGTCGTCGTCGTTTTTTCCAGTATCCGAGGCATGTTGCTCGTTCCGTAATGTTTGTTTTTTACGGGTGAGGTTATTAGCCTCACGCCAACCTTTCTTGGAAGGGACTAGCCCGATCATGTTAGCCTATCCTCTCTCATAGGATAGTTACCACTGGCCACCGCTAGGAGGTTATGATCGCACTTCCATCAGTCCGGAATAGTTACGGCACGTGCATGTTATGCTACATGTTATTCCCCCTATTCCGCTGATGACTGACCACCACCACATCTTTAGTGTGCGTAGTTGAATAGTTGAATGGTTTACTCCGAATCTTCGGGCAGGAATTTAACTGTAAACATTAATCTCAACCTGATTCCCCGTCTTCTATAAATGTTGTTATATCTACTCGTACAGTCTATGTTAACATCAAACAATCCTTTCTAGACAATTCTGATTTATGCAAACGATAAACCGAAAGCTTAAAACACAATCCGATCCAATATCCAACAGAAAATAATCAAAGAACTCCCATCATATAACTTATATAAAAGAAGCTTTAATATACATATCTACTTATTAAATTGTCGCCTTCATTTCAAATCTAATAATGAATAGCAATGAATGCGCCTGCAATATCCTTTAGTGCGCTATGGCAAAACAAACTAGCACTAGAGTTCATTACAAGAAGTACAAGATTGCCAAGCTCTTTATGCAGAAACTACTCAATAGCAATAACATCACAGTTGCACAAGTACAACCTAACTATGGTACATGCAACACTTGAGTCAGGAAGTCCTTTGATTGAAATGAGGCTTAATTGGTCTCATTTTGCACCTGTTGTTCCACTAAGGTAAACACAACTTGTTTAATGCTGCAAAAAGTCAAAAAACCATGCCAAAGTGATTACAAGTTGAAGTATATAAATATATATATATGACTGTGTGTATATTTATGTATAGAGAGTAAGAGAGTCCTTTCATAAAGAACGGCAAAAGTGCACAAAAACAGAAATAATATGGTACACTACAGTAGACAAAAGTTCCTTTTTTTCCACGTAAGGATACGTACACTAGAGACCCACGGTATGCGGTTCAGTAATTATACTGGGGGAAAAATTGAGGGATTCTTTTAGCCTAAATGAAAATGAGCCTTTTCATAGGCTGTTTTCTCTCTTTCTCTGCCTGCCATACTAGAAATGTGTGTGTGTGTAGTGTAGAAAATTTTTATCCAGAGATGAACTTCATCACGCGGTGTGGCTTACCAGTTTTGGCATTTTTATTTTTCCATTAGGTCTCTTTCTCTCTCCTTTTCTCTCTCTGGAGGTTGCGATTTAATCCTGTCATTAATGATGCTTGAATTTTTCCGCTCGTTGGACGGTTATTCAGTTTCATGCTTTTGGAAAAGCCCATCTTTAATTAAAAGATAAAATAAAATGGGGTTTTTTTTATCAATGTTTGGGGAAAAAATAACACACTTTTTTATATTATGATAAGGGTAATGCAATTCAAATATTATAAGATTGCATTGAAGTATCGAATTTTGTAATGGGACTTTTAAAATCACGAGAAATTGAGAATTAATTCTTGTTCCTTCGGCGCTACAGTTACAGTCCATTATGAACCTTGGCCTTCTCAACAATATTTCTCCACCCAGATTTGTTTTTAGTTGTTTCTTTGGACATCGTATTTAGATCTCATCCACGGTCGGCCTTTGTTTCGTTTTAGTTCTAGTTTATTTTCCAATGATGTCTTTGGTACTCTGTCTACCATTTTTTCGAGGTGTCCTAACCGTTGTATCCTTTGTGACTCAATATATCTAACTATACTTTGATTTGTATTCTTCTTCTTAAATGCCGCTACAGTCCCTGTATATGATCGGCGTTTCAGCCCCTGTAGGACTCTGCCTCTTGAAATCTCTTCTTCCATTCGTCTTTACGTCTTGCTAGCTCTTCGCTTTTGAATTATACCCTCGATACAAAGCAACTTCGTTACGAAGACAATTCGTCGTTACGATGAATACCATTTTAGCGGTGATACTCGGTAAAATTCGTCGTTATCGATAAAATTCGTCGTTATATTTCGGCAGTTGTAATAAGTGAATAGTGATCTCAGTAAACTACAATTTAAAAAAATGATTTCCTTGTTACGTTCCTTTACCTGACGGTCTGTCAAGCGCCTTAAAGCGAGCTTTTTACAATAATCGATCGACCGACAAATGGCCCTTGTTTGAATTTTCGTAATCGATTAACCAAATTTTGTCTAATCGGTTTTCCTAATTATGAGGTTCATATTCGTAATAAACGATGAATTTTCGTCATCGAGGCTATTAGGTCTTCTAATTCGTCATTATGCCTTTGCCTCCATATATTGTCATCTAATATAGGATCGTATATTGATTGAGCTTAAAATTTTTCTGTCAAATATTTTTAGTGCACTTTTTTTTGCTTTTGTCATCATCTTCTCTTTGCTTCTAGCCCATATATCGCTACTGGTCTTATGATGCTTTTATATAAAGGGTGATCCATTTAGAGATACTTTTTCCACTAAGGATATTATGACAGATCACACGAGTGTTGTGTAAAACTCTCATGGAATTTTTGTTCAGTATCGTTTGACATTTCATCGTAGAAAGACATAGACAGGCAGAGTGTATACAAATTATTCAGAAAAATAAAAAGAAGTTCCATTGTTATCGATCAAAACATTCTTCAGCGATGAGGCCCATTTTTGGCCTAATGGCTACGTAAATAAACGATATTGCCATATTTGAAGCCCATGATCTCAGCGATATTTGGTTCCAACAAGACGGAACCACACAGCCCGTGAAACCAAGACTTTATCGGTGAGCAGTTAATTAATTTCACGATTCGCATCGCTAGAGGTCGAAATCCAAAGCCTATACAAGGATAAGCCAACTACGATTTGAAAAATTTTAAGCCAACATTACTCGCGTCATTGGCCAAATACCACTCAAACTAGTGGTACAAAGGATGATTCCTAAGCTTAACCATGCCACCGCTTAACAAAATAGCGCGTCATGCCCAACTGCGCCACGCTTCGCTGCCTCGCCAGTTTGACCTTAGGACAAGGTCAAGGTCAAATTTGGTTTGCATGCCCAATCGCCCTAACACCTACTAATGTTGACTTGTTCTCGCTTTAATCCCAGGGATTTTTGCTGCTAAGTTAAGGATGAAGATAGATTCTGACCCTTGATATAGTAAAGCTCTAGCATATCACTGTTTGTACCATCGGCTGAGATGGTTCAGGAACTAGAGTATGATGCTGCTTACCGTAAGCAATTAAAGCTTGGATTATTAGATAATTCCCAAATTTTTGGAATTGCTCAACAGACTCAGTACGTAATGACGGCCAAAAACGAACTACATAGATGTTTTCCACTGCATGCAACATAGCGATTCCTACATGTGTTCTAGAAGAAGTAGGAATACTGATTAACACAAGTTTTATTAACTTCCCACTAAGAAGTTATTGTAATCGGTCCGAAAATCGGATTCGAAATTTTCAATGTATTTACACGTTTCAAGGTCCCAATAGCATTTTAAGCAAAAATTTGAGAAGAAATATGTGTGTGAGTGTGTGTGTGTGTGTGTGCGTACGTAGTTGGTCATTTTTTCCTGCACGATTTCGCGCGAACAGAAAAAGATATCGACTTCGTTCAGGTGCCGTTCGAAGCGTGTTCAAGGAAATATGATCTGAAAAGATTTTCATAAAAATTGGTCGAGCCGTTTTTTTGTTTGAACGACTTAAGTGATTTTTGTACCGGCACGATTTCGCGAGAAGCAAAAAAGATTTCGACTTCGTTAAGGTGCCGTTCGAAGCATGTTAAAGGACATATGATCTGAAAAGATTTTCATAAAAATCGGTCGAACCGTTTTTTTGTTTGAACGACGTAAGTGATTTTTGTACCAGCACGATTTCGCGCGAACCAAAAAAGATACCGACTTCGTTAAGATGCCGTTCAAAGCGTGTTAAAGGAAGTATGATCTGAAAAGATTTTCATAAAAATCGTTCGGGTCGTTTTTTTGTTTGAACGAATACTGGGAAGTTAATCTTGTGGACCGAAAGCGTCAAAAGCCACATCCCAACTAGTTTTCTATTATTAACCTCAGAGTGTGTACTTTAGACTAAAATAAAAATAGCATAACTTCTTACGGAAATATTGGATTTTTCTGTAGATTCAAAATGACACTTCTTATTAAAAGACCCTATAGAAAGATTTTAAACCATTTTTCTCATATCGATTCGTTTCAAATTCTGTGAATATGCTATCGATTGCGTAGATCTATTCTTCCTAAACCCATTTTGGTATGTACGCCAAGTATTTCTTCCGTATTTCGGTTAAATCTATTATTAAGGATCGCTGTAAAAAAAATTTATATCCAATGTTGAGTAAGGATATATTTCGATGGTTCTAACATCTCGTCCTATCTATCTTTTAAGAATTGGGCATATTGCTGCCCTCTCCTGGAGCTTTTCAATTTTTCACATTTTAACGCCAATTCTTAGTTGTGACGGGTCACAAGTCACAAGGAAGTATGACAAGATTAAACTTGTGATTAGCCTTGTGGCAGATCGGCTGTTTCAGATTCTTAGTTATAAATCACAATATTCATTACAAAAATTATACCACAATATTGTGATGGATCTGTGAAATGTTAAACGCACGCCAAAATGGAAAAAGGTAAATTTTTCGGTGAAAAGTAAGAAATCTCATTGCTTACATTATTTTTAAGTTTTTACAGAAAGTAAAAAAGCGTTCCCCGAACGTCTCGAATTTTAACGGAATCATCCGGAAATTGGACAAAATAAAAAACATGCAATTTATACTTTTTTTTTGTTCAAATACTTACTTTTTCTGTTGTTTATCTATATTAATAAAAGAAAGTGTCTGTCAGTCTATGTGTCTGATTCTTTTTTGTAGATGCATGGATGCAGTTTTTCGAAATTTTAATTAGTTTTTTTAATTGATTAATTAGTATGTCACAATTTTTTACCTTCTGCGGGTCTTGCAACTTGGTTTTGACCAACTTTCATGTAACCGATCAAGCCCAAATTTTGCCCATATGCATAGTTTGCGTGACAATGCAATATGACATTTTTGTAAAAAAGTCAAGACCGCAGTTCCAAGATGGCGGCCGAATTTTTCAATTGTGTTTCCCGGTCCCCGACATGGGTATCAAATAAAAGGGTATGACAAATAGAATACTATTAGCTGTGTGGCATCATTCCAGATTCAAAATGGTGGCCAACACAAAATGGCGGATTACCTTTTTCTTTACAAGCCACTCGGTATGAGTATCAAATGAAAGGGTATGACAAGTTGAATACCATTATCTGTGTGGCGTCATTCCAAATTCAAAGTGGCGGCCAACATAAAATTTCTTTACAAGCCACTCGGTATGGGTATCAAATGAAAGTGTATGACGAGTATAATACAGTTAGCTGTGTGACGTCATTTTGAATCTAATACGGCAGTCACCACAAAATGGCGGAAGACTTATAATAGACTAAAAAGTAGAAAATAAAATATATATGGTGGATTCTTTTTCAAACGGGATAGCAAAAAAAAATATAGCTCAAACTTTGGGAATATGTGATTAGCCAAAAAAAAATTTTAGCGCGATTGGGTGCGCCGTTTCGGAGTTACAACTGATTCAATATTAAAAAAACGCAATTTTTCAAAAATCACGTAATTCTCATTTATTTATAGCTCTCGACAAACGCTGACTTTTCGGATGGCCATATAGATTTTTGTAGGAAATTGTCCGTCCTTTCAGATGAAATTATACAAAAAACAATTGGACGCACTTTTGGCTAACTTTTTGGCCTTTTTTGATCAAAATTTGAAAAAAAAACGGAAACGGTATTTTAAAAATTTTTTTTCATGTCACCAATATATTTTCTGGCTCAAAAACTATGCGCCAACAAGTTTTCAGAGTGGTTCTTTCAAAAATGCTGAAATGACAGCGTTTCTACCATTTTTGACCATTTTTCGAATATCACAAAATGTCTTGTTTTTCTCCAAAAATCGGTAAAAAATGGTAAAAGTGCCCTAAATCTCCAATTTTCGGTAAAAAAAATGGGGCTTGCGCCCACCACGAGACCATGATTTTTGGAGAAAAATAAGACATTTTGTGATATTCGAAAAATGGTCAAAAATGGTAGAAACGCTGTCATTTTCGCATTTTTGAGAGAACCACTCTGAAAACTTGGTGGCGCGTAGTTTTTGAGTCAGAAAATCGATTGGTGACATGAAAAAAAAATTTAAAAATACCGTTTCCGTTTTTTGAACTAAAAAGTAAAAAAATAATTTTGAATGTAAAGTTTTCATTTCTCCAGCTAGTATATGGGAACAACCTACCTTTCGAAATGTAAAAAGGCGGCGAAAAAAACAGAGAGGAAATGTGTGTGTAATGTATTTATTAGATTTTTTTAGGGCAAAAAATTGTGTAGTTTTGTGCCAAATTTGCAAAATTGATTACTTTTTTTTGCGCTTTTTTGGAAAAGCAATTTAAAGCGGAGGTGGGCGCCATGAGCGAAGTTCTGCTCAGGGCGTCTAATCCCCTGCATAGAAAAATCTATGCGAACGATTCTGAATATGTTGCTCTAGGTGTCTGTTGTGCACGTAGTACACAATTTTACATCATCGAATCTTAAAAAAGTTGTAACATATACTCTAAATTTTTTTAAGTATCCAAAATCAGATTTTGCAGATTTGTTCTTTTTTTCATTCTACCTCTTCGGTGTGCACACCTAATCTTTTTTTATTAAAAGGCGTTGCAACGAACGCGGGTTTTTGCTTTGCTTAATAAAACCAAAAATAATAAAAAAAATTCCAGTATTATTATTATTTTTTATTAGATGTAATAAACCCCCTTTGTGACCTGCTCTATATATCATCACAAGTCTGTGATTTGTCACAACTTATGACTGGAGCGCAAGAATACGAAATAGTCACAACTGTGACCCCTGTGCTTAAAGTCGAGTAGTGTAATGTGACAATTCGTTTAAGTTGAAGAAAGTGACGTTTCAGTCGAATTATGACTCTCAATACAGTGGCCTAAACTCAACTTAGCATTTCCACTCTCTCGCCCCTGGGCTGAAAGTCGTAATTTGACTGAAACGTCACTTTCTTCATCTCAAACGACTTGTCACATTACGCGACTCGACTTTCAGCACAGGGGCCTGTGATTCACTCCGCCTTTATGACATTGTTGTGATTTTTGATATGTCCCTGACGATTTGGCCTGTTGATCACTCTTTGTACTTCTTCAATTTTAGGTATTCGTATTTCCAGTTCAGGGCCATATTATATCCGTTCATTATTTTCTTTTGTTTCATTATTAGACTCTAGTTCTTGATAGAATTCTTATATTATCATTTTTTCATATCTCTACCAGCGTTTAATTTTGGTTGAAACCCCTTTTGTGAAGTCATTCATTCTCCTGTAAAACTTCTTCATCTAGTTACTTTCATGGACGGAGAGAGAGAATACAATTTAAGCTCAAACAAAGAAATCAATAATACCAAAAATCCCAAAAATCAACTTCCCTAATACTAGTTGATATTTCTATTAATAATTTCCGTATTATTTCCGAATCTAATATAAAATATTTTTTTTTCTTTCCATGGCGAACTTTTGGTTCCCTTTTAGCCCTCCTAATTAATCTTGAATTTTTCCAGTTGCTTAACTTTTCTATTCCGTTCGCGTAGCGCAATTTCTATTCCCTCCGCATTTGTGTCTAGTTATACCCAGAACGATCCTTGGACTATTTTCTTTAAGAGTAGAAAACGTCTCGAAAACTACAATAATTTGTGGGCAAGCATTAATCTTGGATACCACCATCCACATAAGTGTATACGGAGTAGAAAACCCCACACACGTATATATGTATGTACTTATATGACGCAACATCTATTATAGCAACCCGTAAATAAAAAGAAATCCACACAGCTTTTCTACTAAGATGAAACGTTAAATTTAAGAAGGAAATGTTATGGAACAACAACAACAGCAGAAGCAAAAAAAAAATGGCACGCCAGATGCATATTTCATCTTACAAAGTTCCTTTAAAACTGTGTACACATTGTACATTATTCGGGTATGTCTCTTGAGCTCTCTTCACGTTATTATATATAAATATATCCTCCCATGTGCCTAGGGAAGAAATGCCTTGTCCACATGTAACACAACACAGTTATATGATATAACAGTGGTGTTCGCTCTCTCTCTCTCTGTGCAGGAATACTACAGTTTGTTAGATACCATTGAGATGCTCTTGTAATATGTTCCAACCCCCATGCCCTTGTGTGTACTTCAAACTATACAAAATATTCAGAAAACCGAACAAACCACCCGAACCACATACTGAACATGCTTTCGAGGAGAGCTTCAAACCTAAAACGAATTTCTTACTGTGCTCCTTGAGACCGTTTTCCTTGCTTATAGCTTTTGGTGCCAGAAGGGTATTACAGGATATTCATCGTTCCCAACTACATCGCCCTATGAGCACCAAGCTCCCCTGTTGCAAATAAAGTGAATATCCCGAAGTCTATTTTTCAAATGATTTATACACGTTCGCCAAACATAAGACCAAGACTCCTGCAGAAATGTGTCTATTTTCAAATGTGAAATTTCAAGGTTCCATATCGGCACGAACATAAGCATATATAGTAGGAGCCCCCGGACAACTAGGAAACGTACCTAGTGGGTGGGTGATACCAAAATTACGGCACGTACTACACTGCAGTTTCTCCTGAACGATACTGCTACCGCCGCGGCTATAGAAAACGATGGAACGTTTCTTTTGTAACCGGAAATTACATTATGGCGCGCACCTCGTATAACTGCCAATAGATTGGTTTTCGTGTAGAGCAGTCGCAGCGTCCTAATAGTTAATTTTTGCTCACATCCGATTTTTTGACGTGTAATAAAAGGTAGCTTACGTCCGCACGTAATATTCCAGCCATTTACAGAGAAGAATTCCGATTTCTTCTTTGCTTCCACATTTGCCCCTTATTGAGTTACCTTCTTCTGATCAATATGTTACCAGAAATTGCATTTACGAACGTGTGTCAATATCGAACATCCTGTTATGCTGTTATTGCATCCCTGTAAAGGAAACTTATAAATTCGTTGCCAGATTGTGATAAAATCAGTAACATCACAAAACGAGTCACGATGTTCGTACACACACAGAGACAGAGAGAACGAAAACATGTGAAAATTTACCCCTTTAACAATTGTTGGTTGGCCACTGTTACAGGGCGCTGAAATGGTGGTGAGAGTGTGCCCATCCTTTTCGGACACAACAAAAAGGAAATGCAGTTTAAATTTGATTTCCCACAAGGAAATCTTTCAGGATACTTGGGCCCAATGCGGAAGGGAATACGAAGTAAATGGTGCTTAAGTGTAAAATAGGACAACAAAAATGACAGTCAAGGGAAGAATCCCCCCTCCCTCCAAAATGATCAAAAAGTTTGCATGCTAGCATAAAGTGCATCCAATATTCCCTATGATAGCAAAAGGCGAACGGTTCAAGATTTTACATTTATTTTAGATATTTTAGAATATCAATGCTTGGATACTCCTGTGTTCTTTAATACTACTGGGAAATAAGGTTAATGCAAAAATATATATTCGAAATTTTCGAAGCTTGTGCATCCTCCTCATGGCTGCAACAATACAGTTGAAGAATATACTTTGAGCTCGTTTCGGTATCATCACTTTTTGGAATATACCTTTTAGAATAACATTTGTACAACGTTTTGGTGAATAACCAAATAATTTTTGTGCATATCTACGAGTTCGTTTCTAATATTGCTTCTATGTTGAAAACTACTTTGTAATATTAATATTTGCAATAGTTCTTACCTTACATTATTTCTTTTAAAAATACAATTACATAAAGCGTCTTTCAACAAGAGGTGTCATTTTAAATTTCGCGCCATTTTTGAACTGTCAAAATACAACTGTCATTACGATGACATTTGACAAGTAAAAACTGGGAAGTTTTTTGATATGGATCGATACACACTCGAAAAACTCGCATTGAAATAGTGGAAATTGACTATAAAAATGGCAAAAATTACGCGGAAAGGGTTGGTAAAGCAGAGTACGGAAACACACACTCGTGTGCGCACACGCTCGCGTGCGATAAATTGTTTGTGCGCCAAAACCCACATACTCAGTGTGCGCTTTACTTGTTCTTATTACTCACGCACGTGAGCTGTGAGTAATTGAATAATTTCATGTGCGCACATGAGTCGAAAAATGAGTTTTGAGTCGTTCGTGTGCGCACATGAGTAATTGGAAAACACACGACAATCGACAATTCTTATTTCTCACGCACGTGATCTGTGAGTAATTGAATAATTTCATGTGCGCACATGAGTCGAAAAATGAGTTGTGAGTAATTGAATAATTTCGTGTGCGCACATGAGTCGAAAAATGAGTTTTGAGTCGTTCGTGTGGCGCACATGAGTAATTGGAAAACACACGACAATCGACAATTCTTATTACTCACGCACGTGAGCTGTGAGTAATTGAATAATTTCATTTGCGCACATGAGTCGAAAAATGAGTTCTGAGTCGTTCGTGTGCGCACATGAGTAATTGGAAAACACACGACAATCGACAATTCTTATTACTCACGCACGTGAGCTGTGAGTAATTGAATAATTTCATGTGCGCACATGAGTCGAAAAATGAGTTTTGAGTCGTTCGTGTGCGCACGCTAGTGTGCGTTTCCGAACTCTGTGGTAAAGTTCATATTTCTTGTGTGGTCTTTATCAAGCGCCTTCTCGCACAGGTATATTGAATCTAAACAATAAATTCAAACGCCTCGGAATAGTTTTTTTATAAATTAGAGGTGCAATTCATATGGTGGGCAGCGCGAGCAATTTAGGCCTAGTTCCCTACTAATGGAAAAAAACCGCCGGATCTTCGGACTTAGGCAAGAAGATCTTCTATTGGAGATGACTAAACCTGAGGGGAGCTCAGACGTTCTCTGATAATCGTTCTTCTAGTAAACAAAAGCAGAGCGCGATATTCACAGACACCATGTGTGCAAGTCTCGTCGCCTTCCATCCAGGTTAAGTTCAGTCCGTCAGCCCAGTCCCCTATCAGGGACTTGGAGGTTGAACATGAGATGGCACAGAAAGGTTTGGTGCCCTGAACCAGCGTCTCAGGCTCTTCGCTCGCGAGCTGCTTTGCAGCTTCGTTGTACTTGATGCCCCAGTGTCCGGGAACTCAGGAGAGCGAGACCCTATTTTTCCTGGCTGTGGGTCAAAGCACCCTGCAACTATTTTGAATGCAACCTTCGAGGATGGGTGTGCCTTTATGGCAGCTTGGCTGTCCAAAAAAATTGTAATGTTGGCGACTTGCAAACCTCAAAGGCAAAGAACCAGGGAAGATAGCCGATTTCTGTTAGGTCGAGTTAGAGCCCCACAAAACCGATAGGCATGAGGTTTTCGGTCGAATGATATCCACATTCTGAAAAAGGGTTGGTGTTTTTTAGTTAGTGCAAATCTGTCACTAACGTCTGAGGGCGAACATCAGGCAATGTCTGCCGTTTTTGGACATGGTCCATATTTGTTTTGATTTTTGTTACAGTAAGCTTCGTGCAAATCTCTTCTCTTTGATGACAACTCTTACAATATCCACGAGTTCAAACCCAAGGTCCATCATCTTTTCTGCAGACTCCTATTAATCTACCATGTCCTCTATTACTTCCTTCGAACCAAGCTTACTACTAGACATTGCACAATACATGGCGGACTGCTAGTGCAAAGGATAACTCCTAAGCTTGGACTTTCACATCAAAAAAAAAACTGGCAACAGATCCATGCGTGTGAGCGATGCGTTCAGTGCGCCAGTGCATCAGCATGTGACCAAATTTCACTGACACAATTGCATGCTTGCGTTCCGTACCGGCTTTCACGCACAACCAAAAATCTAAGTGACAAGTGCATGTATTTGGTGTATGTGCTTGTATCAAATGCGGCAGTGCGAAAAAAGTTGAAAGTAAACCAACTTCTCTGCGGTAAGACCTATGGGATAGACGACCAAATCCGGCGAAGGCAATGGAATTGGGTTGACCACACCTTGCGACGCGAAAACGAGAATCTAGCCAAACAGGCCCTTGATTGGAATCCGCAAGGATCCCGTCGAGTCGGAAGATCTACAACAACGTAGAGGAGAACCCTATTATCAGAGGCCGTAACAACTGGGAGATCCTGGTCAGAGCTGAGAGCTGTCGCGCAAAACAAAGTCCGCTGGAGGGCAACTGTTTCCGCCCTATGTCCCATAAGGGATTAAAGGAGCAATTAAGTTAAGTAAGGATAGTGTAGATCAGGACACACAGAACTTAGAGATGCCAAACTGGATGATATCGGCTCAGAATCGAGACTAGTGGAGCGAACAGGTCTCTAATTGTCAATCGATGATTTTTGAGCACCAAATACGTCGTTCACATCCACAGCATCAGTTTCAGGACAAAATAAGTTGACAGACAGAGAAACGCAATCCATTGACTGCAAAACTAGAGACAGGCACATGCGTGCGAGCATTGCGTGCGGTGACAAATAGTATAGAATTTGCGACAGCCGTTAAACGAGAAACAGACCAACTTTTGCGTTTACGTGCGTTCATTTCACGCGACTATATGTCAGGTCGCATTTGAATTCACACACTTCTATACTCTTTGTCACCGCACGCAATGCTCGCACGCATGTGTCTGTCTCTAGTTTTGCAGTCAATGGATTGCTTTTCTTTGTCTGGATTGACTGACTTATTTTGTCCTGAAATTGATGCTGGGGATGTGGACGACGGTTTTGGTGCTCAAAAATCAAAAAGTGTTGTTTTTGTCGATGCAATCGATTTTGAAAAATCATATGTGCCTTATACTAACTCATTTCGGACTTTCAAAACGTTATATTTTTCCGCAACTGCCATATTCGCCTTATTTAACTCCATCTGACTTTACGACTCCACGAAACTCAAAAACTGCTACGAGAACATTGTTTTGACTCGATTGAAGAGATGCAACCCGAATAGAAGACGATTTTTATGGCCATTGTGCGGAAATTGACTTCAACAACTGCTTCGAAAAATTGGCTGATGATATGTTGTAATACCATAAGAATTTTTTTCTTAGGGGCTTCATTAAAAATTTAGTCTACGCAAATTTCTTCAGCAACTATTCAAGTAGTCAAACAGAATATTAGAGTTACTATTGGCGCTGCTATTATGCGAAAACGTGATAAAAAATTTCATCAAAAGAATAACCGTTTGTAATTAAGGTCTCGTCGAAGGCGTGGGTTTGTATCCCACCGCTGCCACCTAAATTACCACTTATGGGGGATAGGAAGGTCGGAAGAACCCCTGTAGACCTTTCCCTGAATAGGATGAGTCTACCCTCCATTTTTTCTGTGTTTGTACTTTAAATTAAAATAAACTTTTAACGAAAATATTGCGCAATATTGCGAAATTATTTTCAGTTGATTTAAAATAACATCTCTTGTTGAAATACCCCAAATAAAATTATTTTAAAATGTTTTTCTCATGTTGATTCATACCAAATTAAATAAAATTTAAAGTTTTAAATATTTTTTTTTGCTTTTTGTAAAAAAAAGCATTACAAAAGCGTCTTAAAAAACATCGATTTTCACTTTCATTTTAAATGGACCAATGACAGAATTCCTATTTTGAAAAGGCACTTGTGCGGAACAAAAAAAAATTATTTTTTTTTCTAAAATAAACCAATAAAAAAAACTGAAACTTGAACAACACAAAGAAGCCATCTTCAATCTCTCATATTTATTTATACAATTCCAAGGCTTTTATTCAAATTATGAGCTTAATCTCAAGTAGTCATTACATGAACGCCCCAAAGCCCATCAATAAACTATTTTCTACGCATTCTGAATCATAATTCAGGACATCCATCACTGAAGAATAATAAAATGAAGAAGACTGAACAAAAAAAAATTCGCTCAAGTACCGCATTCTGCTCCATTTGTTTGGTTATTCTTTCCTGCATAAGTTAAATGGACGAAATATGTAAACAAGTCCAAACATTTTTCTTGTCTGTTTTTTATTTATATATATATATACTTATACTTATATATATATAGAATTTTTTTTTGTGGTATTTCCTTTGTCCCTTTTTTTATCCCTCTGTATGGCATCTCTCCCCAGTGTTCCTGCACCACACTCATTTTCCTAAGAACTTTCTATGGTTATCATAATTTTTCCTGGTTTGTATTTTTATTTTTTTTTTGAAAGAATATACATAGGAATGAGAGACAGAGCAAAATTTGTTCCGTCACTGTTCTATGTTTGTTTCGCCCCCACATAATGCTACTCTAGAAAAGATATATGAACACTCTAATAAATATCTTTTCTGAAAATGATTTCATACAATCAAAAGATGTTTATATTTTCTCACAGTGATAACAACAACGAAACGAAGATGATGTAAAAAAAAAAAAAACTTGATGACTTATGTTTCATTTCGACCAATCTTGAAAATCTTCAATATATCATTTTCTTTTCAGAAAATGCTCAAGAATCCAACAAAGATCCGAAAGGACTTCTACATAAAATATAGAAAACATAGTAAACCCCCCCCCCCCCACCCACTTAGTAGCCCTATACTGTTGGTTGCCCAGTCTTACCCCCACACAAAACTGTTATCCCTATATAAGAAATGGTTTTGGAGAGCCTGAATATATTTCATTTTGTTTGCTTCTATGAACATCAAATGACCTTACAACTTTTCATTTCAGCAGACGTGTCGTCATCGGCATCATCATCATCAATAACATGTGTCAGACGTAGAAGTAGAACAACAACAACAACAACAGCAGCAACAACAATAACTAGTACAATAGCGTCAGCAGTTACAACGTTTGATGTGATTTTTTATGTTACAATCATTCTATCGATCGTACTAACTGGCGATTTAAGAAATTTTGTTGGAACCCTTAGAAATTATTACGATGATGACGATGACAACAATAACAACAACAACAACAACAACAGCCAAGATAATAGTACTAACATACAGCAAATCGATGAATTCCATAGTATCCTTGCACATATACAGCAACAACAACAACAACAGCAGCAGCACCAGCAACAACAAAGGGATAAAGATTCTAGCACCACATCAAACAATAATAGCACCCACAATAATACCAACAAATTGAGGTCCACTTGCTCCTGATAATCACATAGAGAAAGGCAATCAACATCCTTCCTAAGGACTGAATGAAAAGAATCGTCAAGCTCATTTCTATTTTTAGGGTTAATAATACACAAGAGGAGGAGATATAATGAATTTTTGAGAGAAGTAAAAATAATAATAATAATAATAAAAATAAATAAAGTATAAAAAGTAAATACTAATTAAAAAAACAAACAACAGACGATAAAATTAATGATAATTAAGAAGATGATACATAAAAAAAAGGAGCATGGCCAGTTATTTGTTGTTTATATACATAATTAGTGTGTAAAAGGCAGGGCGAACTCTGTGCGCGGCGGCAGCGGTGGAAAAATACTAAAAATAAATCAAAATTAATAAATAAAAGTTTAAAAAAAAGAAAAACAAAACCGCAGACAAAAACAAACTTGAATAAAAAATTAATTTACAAAAAAAACAAAAAGAAAAAAAAACGAAAATAAATGAGTGAAGAATTTTTCTTTTGTAGATAAATGAATAAATTGTGAAAATTATTATTGTCAAAAGATTTTTTCTTAAAGTATGTTGTTAACTTCCAATAAAATTAAGGAATTAAAAATGAGAATGAAAAAAAAATGTTCAATTAAAAAAAAAATTAATTATTATTTTAATTCTTCAACTGGTTGTAAACATTTTTTTTTTGGTAAACATAAGTGTATGTAATTTTATTTAAATTAAACTTTAACAGGAACTTAGTAAAAATATATAAAAAAATTTTCAGGTTATTATCTCAATTAGGTATCTACTATAAGTCTTGCTAGACGTAGAATGTCCATTCTATCGAATTTTATTATGTAATCGAATATTTTTTTACACCATCATCATTTGTAGCACTACATCCCATTACTTGTCTTGGCTTCTCCCAGCATTTCTCTCCATGCCATTCGGTTTATGGCTAATGGCCTCCAATTAAGTACGCCTAACTTAACAAAGTCATATTTTTTTACAGCATAGTTAAAAATTATAAAAAAATCCTTTAAGGAAACCTTTGTTTTTTATTTACATTTCTTGTCTTCCTCTCCAAGTATGCTAATTATGAGCTGAACAGTTTTATTGATCTGAAAGTATATCTTGTAGCTTACAGTCTTCCGTGGACCTTTGCTTTGCTTCTTCTACAATTTTCTTACAGGATCCAGGCGAAAGCTAGCAATTTTACTCCAATTACGTACTTTCATTACTAACAGATCTTCTTCCATAGCTTTAAACTATCTTTTCCTGTGTTTTCCGATCTTTCTACAACCTGCTGGGGTGGCACCAAGAATGACTTTGGGTATTCTGGATTTTGGTATTCATAATACGTGACCAAGCCATCTTAATCTCCCTTACCAAGTTTTCATAGATTCCAAGTCAATCCGCCAATCGATCAACCATTGAAAGCTGGTTCGATTGTGAAAAAATTTGGTGGAATCAAAAAAAACGTATTGCCATTGTGCATAACTGAGAATTTTCTGTCAATTTAATGAATTGTTAGAAGAAAATTTAATGTCAATGTTGTTTTAAGAACGTTGTGTATTTTTAAACAAAATTCGCCTTCGACCACCTAAATGCGGTCGTGTACCATCATCGACTGCAATCGAATCGGTTCACTACAATCGATAATAATCGAACAACATACTTCTTTTTCATTCGTTCGATTGCTTGACGAGAATCACATTAGGGGCCATAGATTACCAGATGCTCCAATTTATGGTTATGCCTACATCTATTGTATATCTAGTTCTCTACTACTGGGACGAATATCCTTCTTAGTGCTCTCTTTTCAAAGGCTACTTCCAAAATATGTCACATGCGTATAGGTTTTACATCCGTAAGTTATAACGGGTCTAATTATGCTTCTGTCTATAGATTTTAATTTTGGTTCTTCTTGACAGCACTTTCAAGCTTAGTATCACTTTCTATAAATACCAACCGTTCTTCTTGCTGTAATTAGCCTATCACATATTGCTACTGATATGATTTTCTTCGCACTGTATATTACGGGAAACGGGATGTCGTTTATTTACGTTACACCTGCTCTGCATATTTTACCAATCTACTGCCAATGTTCTTTTATGGTCAACCACGGTTGGTTAACAGTGTTGGACAGTTTCTCGATTGTCTGACTCGAATTTGCTTCCATTTACACTTTATTGTCTAAAGTTGTTGGTCTTCATGACCGATACGACTCGGAAAGATCAAAATTAACGGATCTAAACTTAGAAAAACACCCTTGGCATTTACGAACGTCTAATACATTTCGATACACATTTTTAGTAGCAGCTGTTGCGTTACTACTCTTGTGAAACTCAAAAAGCATACAATGGCGTACATATATATCTTCTGGTATTTAGCTAGCTTGCACTCAAAAGTACAAAGAAAATTTAACATTTAATTATTTACAAGTAAACGAGTCACTTTATCCTTCAAGTGTCTTTGGCATTGACATAGTCAGGTGATAAATGATAAAAAATATAAACATGCGCAGAAACATTACTTTCCGGTCACCTTATTATAATTCCTAGGTATTTAAATACTTTCACTACTTTTATCTAGATCTTGTCCTTTTTGGAATTAGTCGTCACGAGGTATTTTCTCTTCATTTATTTTAAGACCGTTTTTTTCACTTTTTATCTCCAGTTCAATAAATTGTTCCCATCAGCGTTCCTAGACATGTTAATTACATCGTCAGCTTGAATAAAATTTATTTATCAGATCATCGCCAGGATTTATTTCGTAAAGCGTTGATAGCGCATCTCTCTGCTTTACACCTGAATTTATTGTGAATGAGTATGACATTCGTCCATGTACTGGACTTTTGCTTCGGTGTTTCGTAAAGTCACATTCACAAGCTTATGAGTTTCTCGGACAAACCATACTTTTTTTAATGTATTTTTTTTCTTTTGATTTTATCATATGCTTGTTTAAATTCGATATACATACATACAAGCAGTGAGTGTAGTATACATAGAACTTTTTGAAGCTTTGACACGCATTGATCTCTTGTAGATCTGTTTTTTTTCTAAACGAAGATTTATATTCCCAAGTGTGTTCTCAGAGATCCTTTTCAAGATGTTAGGGCTAATATTGGAAGACACCTTATAGCCTGTGTTTAGAAGCAATACGCCTCTATAGCTTTTACAGCTGGCTCAATCCCATTTTTATGTACTATAACACTAGTTATAAGCTCATGGAGTTTACGATGTAAAACTTCTCCTGTTTTAATAATTAAGAGTTAATCATATTTTCTCCTCCCCGTTATTTTCCTCTTTTACTCCTCTTGGAAGAATACGGCTTCCTCATAGCTTCTCTATCGGACTCTGTTTTGAGCTACTCTCTTGGTTTCAATCCTGGTCTCGTCAAAATTTTCGATGTCTTTCATTACTTTTCTTCTCCAGATATTTTTGGTCTACCAACACGTCTACTTCCTTGCGGATTCCACTTAAGGGCTCCTCCCCTGAACATCACTGAGTTCAATCGAATCTTAATTTTAATTTTTGACTTAACCACTCTCCATTAAAATTGTTCAGATTAAAATATGCACACGCTTTTAGCCCTATCTACATAAATTTTTTCATCTTAGCTCTTCATTCTTGACAAAATTAGTCCATGCTTTGATTTTTGTTTTTGTTGATTTCTTATAGGTTGACGTGAGTAAATACGCGAGGAGAATTTCTAGTAAAAATTCAAACTTTGTAAAAAGTTTCTTTAGATTATTTAATGTCTTATTCTTGAAAAACCGTGATTTTTTCCAACAACGTTTGCCTAGGTCAGTATTTGGGTGGACTTGTGTCTCTTGCTGTCAAGCCCATATCTCGAAAAAAACTTTCTCCATCGCCAACTTGAAGAGGAAGAAGCCAGATCGGCATCGATTGTCACCAAAACAAATTAGATCCAACAAATCTTTATCAAAAATTCCTTGAATCTTTGATTTCGATTTTCAGTCTTTTTCTTCCATTTTAACTGGGAAACTTAAAATTAGAATATGAAGTTTTTCGTAAGTAAACCCTCTACAAATGTGTCCCAAGGTATATTTTTGTAAGATCATAATTAAGCGAGTTCTAACGTCTTTAAAGTGGTGGCAATTAATACTTACGAAGTATCAGATATTTCCATCTAGTTATTATTAATTGTCTCCGAGTCGCATCCGTGGTAGATCGGATAAGTTTTTTTTAAGGTACCTACTACCTTTTTTTGTAGTCTTTTCGTTTAACCAAAAAAAACGGCTTGACAGAATGTTATGAAATTTTTTTCAGATCATATTTTCGTTAAAACCTTCTGATCGGTACCTCAACCAAGTCGATATCTTTTTTTTGTTTGCCCCATATCGTACAGGAAAATATGATCACATAAATACATACGTGTACTGCACATACAAATACTTCTTCTCCAAATTATGTTATGTAACATTCAAATTTCAAAATATGTTTAAAACTACGGTTTGGATTTTCGGAATGATTACAATAACTTCCCCATAAGCTGGAACATAAATATTTATTTAAAAAAATTCAGATTAAACACTAATTAAGTAATAAGAGTAAGGCTTCCTTCCTGCACTGCAATATTTTGTCCGCAATGCAAAACTTTCATGCTCTTTTCACCTCCACAGCTTACCGAAGTCCTGATTTTCGTACACACTACAATATAGAAATTCGTAGAATAGAATAACTAAACTGTGGAACATTCTTCCACAGTCATTATTTCCGAACTCGATCAACATACTACAGTTCAAACGTAAGGCTCACAAGGCTTGATTGCGGAGTCCTTCTAACCTATCATATACCCTTCTACCTTGCAAACTAAGCTTACTACTATACACTATTGATCCAAACGTCATGGTGGACTGGTAGTAGAAAGATCGATCCCTAAGCTTAGTTTTTATCTTACTTACATTTTATATGTTATTCTATCGAAAATTTAACCCAAGAAATGGGTTTTGTTGTTAAAATTCTTACGAAATATATGAAACGAAAAAAACCCTAATATTCCATTATATTGGTGCTTCCAATTAGGATTAGTTCTTCCAATTTACCCAATATGTGCCAAGTTTTTTTAGGATTTAAAAACATTAATGGTTGTAATTGTTATTTAATTTAAGATAAATATTTTCTAAACCATTTGAGACGAAGACTTGTTTTTGGATATAATCAAGAATGAGTTTATTGTGTTATATTAAATATATTTAATAGTAAAAACCCATTTACTCTTTAATTTTTAGCTTTGAGATTCGTATAAGCCCAACAATGTAGGTATAGTAAATCGCACTTAACCAACCTAGATTTTAAAATACGATGTCCATTTTTTGTTCTTCTTCTACTTATGCTCCTTTAATCCCTCGTGCGACATAAGGTGCAAATAGTTGCTCTCCAGCGGATTCAGTTTTATGCAACAGCTCTCAAATCCGTCTACAATCTTCAGTTGTTGTGGCCTCTGCTAGTAAAGTACTCCTCCACGTTGTTTTAGGTCTTCCAACTCGAGATCTCCCTGCAAAGGCCTGTTTTTGGCTAGGTTCTAGTACTGGTGTCGCAAGTTGTGTCCAATCTTAAAGTACATACATATATAAATAGCCTTTTCCTATCTTTCGTTGCGATCTTCTTTATTTCCATTTTTATTATTTATAGAACATGCCGTGCTTTTTATATTATATTTTGATTTCCTATTTGTTTTAAAACGAAAAAAAGATATAGACTTACTAGGAGCTGCGCACGCATCTCAGAAGCGATAACGCAAGGTTAGGTTAGGTATAAGGCTGCATCCAGAGCCATCAGAGGCCTAATTATGGCTTGGCGCTCCATTTTGTTGCCACAGCTTCCCTTAATTTTGGGTGGTTGTTTGGTCGGCTGTGACGGTTGCCTAAAGCCATCCTGTGGAGTTTAGGATGCCTTTCAGTGATCTGATATCCAATCTGGATATATCTTTTAAGTCTTCCAGAACGTAGCCGCGTAATAACTAGAATGCAACTTAATTTGTTTTTATATAAAATTTTTGGGAGGTTTTTGTATAACAAGAGGTTACTAAAATCCTATTACTTGCATATGTGTAGCAGCACCATTCATTAATATCAATAATTTTTACATGGTATTTGGCTTCATAAACAACAGCCAACCCCAAAATGCCTTTTATTGTAAAATAATCAATTATTCCTTCTTCAACGCACAGCTTTTATTTGATTTCAGCACACTTCTTATATCTATTCATTAATACAATCAAAAGGGTGTCATTAGATAACAGCTCAAACAAATTTTGAGATCTGGTCTCATGTTTTCTGAAATCACTCCTCTTTGTTTAATACCTTCACTTCATACGATATCATATTCAGTCAGTAAGGGAGCGTTCAAATATTATGTAACGCTGAACTGGGTAGGGGCGTTTTATGGAAAATGTTATCGTGCGTTATGTGGGGGTAGGCTGACTATTAGAAAATGTTACATGACGAAAATTAAGCAAAAAAAGAATTTTTTTTAAAAAAATTTTAATTTTATAGAAAAATCAGAAATAAAATTTAAACTTTTGCGTTATTACCTTCTTATGATAATCATGCCATCTGTATAATCAGTCAACTAACGCAATTTGACAGTTGTCTGACCTTTGAACTTTCTAAAACTATTAAATACAATGCTCTTATTTAAAAAAATTGTTACGTAGCGATTTTAGGGAGTACGTGGGTTAAATACAAAACGTTATCATAGCGTTACATGGGGGAGCGTTGTATCCCAAAATCCCGAAAATCAGCGTTACATAATATTTGAACGCTCCCTAAGTTCACTTTCAGTATCTTTATCGATTACACTTATTTCATTAAATCTTTACTTTCTTATTAACAATTATATCTTTCTTAATCAATACTTTAATGATCACCTACAGTTTTTTTTTGTATTCACGTGGCTGTTTGTTTGGCGGCGCTGCTCATTTTAAATTCTAGCTTAAAACCAGGATAAACTTTTATTCTTATATATGTATGTATGTACTTTAAGCATCTACTTTTTTTAAAAACTAATTTACACAAATATTTCTTCATTCTTCTTTTCGTTTTAAATGCCGCTACACTCCTTGTAGAACTACCCGACTAGAAATTTTTGTGTGGAATGCCTAAAATAAAGTTCGGGCCGCAAGGGGTTTTTCTGGGGTTTGCCTAAGTTAGGTCATCCTAATAGATACCGCAGACCCTAATGCCAAAAGAAAGGGGCAAATTTAAACTTAGTTTCCACTTTGCCTAATGAGGGCCTAATGTTCTAATTTCTTTGGTTTTAGATTTTCACAAATAACATGCCTATTCATATGCTATTTGTTAAAATCGAAACAAATGTTCTTTATTAAGAAAATTTTAAAAAAATATATGTATGTGACTCATATTCTAGGCAATTATCTTGATAACCATAAAGGGCTCCATACTCAATAGACCGGTTCTCATTTGATCACGGAGGTCAAGCAGCATTGCACCTGGTTAGTACTTAGTTGGGGGACTTCTTGGAAAAGCGTCACTCGCGTTAATTTTTTTTTTCTACTTTTTACGTGAATTTCATTGATTCAACCAGCAAAATTTCGCTGTTTCCCATTGGTTGACTGGAAAAATGGAAAACAATAAATAGTTACTAATTCGTTTTTAGAGAGTATACTTGGGTTTGACCAACGTGGGCCAAACTTGGTAATCCTAATTGGGCTCAAGTTAGGCAAAGCGTTACATTTCATATTTGGCCCCAACGCAGATTCCACATGTGGACGTAGTGTGGAATTTAGGGAATTTACGGTCCAAACAAAATAATTCTAGTCGGGTAGGGCCACTTGAAGACTTTTTCCAGTGTCTCGACGTCTCGCTAGTTCTCTCCAGTTCCTTATAAGCAGTTTTCATTTATCTTAAAGTACTTTATCCATTCACCTTTCTTAATTTTTAATATATAATTCAAGCTTAGCGGGTATATTTTTGGCTAGAAACTACATTACACACATGGTGGGTGATCCATCTCGAATGGACTAGGAAATACTATAATAAGGCACTTTTAAAGCGGCTAAAACCATGCATATGCGTTTTAGAATTTCAAAATCTTCTCGCATTATTCTCAAATGCTTACTTACAATTTCCAGTCAGTTTTAAAACAAGCAAAATTTGATTTTGGGATGTTCATTTATTAATAAGTTTGAAGTGCTCCTATTGCATGACTGTAAGCTCTCAAAATTACTTTAAAAGTGTATGATATACTCGAGTCAGTTTTCCCCGAAAGAACCTTTACACATCTATAGTGCATTCCCTTGATGGACATCTCTTTTCATATATATTTTAAAGGTTCTTAATAAATTTGTGAAAAAGGCACATGCTAACAACAATGTCCTTATTGCTCTTTTATCTTTTGTGTATTTTGCACTTCCAAATTTTGTTTTCTAAAATTTAATTTCTTTCAATTATATCAAGCTGTTTCATAATTACTAAAATCCGAGGGAATAACATCGTAGCCTTTTCAGCACAATTTTCGGTAGAGCATGATTTAAGGTAAAGAATAAAACTCCTGTTTTCAGTCTCTCATAATTATGGTATACTATATTTGTATATGCATGCAGGTACACAAGGTAGTCAGTCTCTCAGTGCTAGAGACAGCATATTCTATATAATGTGAATGACGTTTTAGCTTTGCTCAATGCTTCAAGCTAAATAAGCGTTTGAAAGTCAAAATAAATAAAAGCAGCAAACGTGAATGTGTGCTCATAAGTGAACGACTAATTGGTTATTCCGATTTGCTAGATGCTTTCCAATTTGTATTTGCATTTAAACTGAATTCAATTTCTTTTAGTAGTAAATTGGTTATTGTCAGTCATAATTAGCAAACTGGTTGAGTACATGCATATACAATACATAGTCATAATTTATTATACATAATTATAATTTTATATTATGATTTTTATTAGATAGAAGCACAGGATCCTTGTTGTTTAATTTAATCAGTATATTAGGGTTGTGTTAAGTACATATACTGTGACTTAGACGAACAAAATGTTTATTGTTACGGTCTCCTTAAGCAAGAGCTCTTCTAGGTATAAATTTTCTAAATCAAGTATTGAAAATTGATTTGAATGCCATTGCTTAATATATATACAAAGTTTCCTTAACGAGTCATACGATATTAATTACTGTACCTACAATTTAGTAGATAAGTTTCATCTCATCCATTTGTGCTTGCCGTCAAGCTTTTAATCTCATCGTTTTACCTTGTTATTAGTATACCAACAGCGTTACTCAAAAAGCAGAAAGTTTCCTCGATTTTGTTGGAGATACAACATCCTAGGGAGATGAAGTGGATCCCATTAGCTACTTAACAGATTTTGTAGATGAGCTGTAAGAAAACGGAAAAGAAAAGAAAATTTTTCTAATTAGAATTTTACTTTTACACCTTTATTATATTAAAAAAACACTTACGTTTACCAAAAATAAAAATAAAATGATATGTATATATGTATTAAATCAATTAAAAGTATAATTAATATGAAATTTTTTTTAAAAAAATTATTTGAAGTTTAAAAAAAAAATAACAAAAAAACAAAACAAAAATAAAAAACTATAAAACTCGTCTCTTATTTCGCTTGTAAATAAAAATAATATATGTTAATTATCCGTCCTAGTAATGGGCATAATTAATTAATTTAATAAACACAACAAACATTAAACAAAACAAAAAAAACTTATTAATTTGTGAATTATTAAAAAAAAAAAATAAGCTCGAAAAATTACCAGATAATATTATTAAAAAAGGAATTTTTTGATTGTAATAAAAATGATCAATCAAATTACCAATAATAAAAAAAAAATATGCTAAATAAGATTTGCATGAAGAAAAAAACATGAACTCCTCATTAACAAAAAAAAAACAATATAGGATAAAATTTCATTTTTTTTATAATGAGAAGAAGAACAAACAAAATAATAAAAAAAACAATTAAAGAAAGAAGAAAATATAAATAAATAGCTTTTATGTAAAACATTCTATATAAGAAAAGTTTCTCAATAAACGACAACCAAAAAAAAATAATATTTAGAAAAAAAAATGTAAACTTGGATAACAAAACAAAAAAAAATTGTTTTTAAGCATTAATTAAGTGTGGAAAGAGTTAGATAAAAGAAATGGTTAGGTGTTAAGACGGCAATGATTTGTTATTGGATAACCGGAAGGGCAATTTAAATAAATGTTCATATTTGTATATATAGAAATTATTTGAATTATTTAACTTTTCCTTTTTAACTATACTTGATTGGTTTTTGGTGTGGCCCTTGGTATCATCAATAAGAATCTTAACTACATTGTATTCTATTTTAGCTTTGAGACGGACTTTAGACATAGCCTACCATGTGCAGGTTCCAAATCATATCTCCTATTTTCAACATCAAAACCTCTCCAAAATCTTGTAAGACGAGGCTCTCAAATGCACCGCGTCAGATCCTAGCGATCATAGGTAGAGCCAGATCAATTGCAAGGAAAATGTTCGATGGTCTCTTTGGCTTGCTCCTCCGTACAACTACGATACTGGATGCTATATAGAATTCCCAATGTTGTCGTATGTTCCCCGATTGATTATGATCGCTACAATTCTGTCGATGTCCTTCCGCGGTAACATCAGGAGACCAGCCATCAGGAGATCTCTGCTTGCTGTAGCCAGGCCAAGTCTTTTGCAGTGTTGGCGCATTCTGTTTCCACGTAGAGCTTTCTATTGCATGAAAGTACATGATGATATCTCTGTTCGTCAAACATCGCGAATTCTGTACATTCTTCAAAGGTGTATCTGCAATATCTGCTCCTAGCCCAGTCAATTCTTTAGTACCTATTATTGTAAAGGTCATCGAAGGGCACTATGAAACGTGATCCCTGGTGACGCATGCATAGGCTGATTATCACAAAAGGAGTAGTTGTGAAACTGCACTACTGAAGGTGACCACAGACAGTCGGATAGCTCTTGATTCTAATGACATTGCTTTTGCTGTGCCTCTTGACTTCAATCAGGCATTTGATAGTGTTAACCATACAATTCTAGAAACTGAGCTAATAGAGCACATGAAATGTTTATCCTCAGCTGCCTCCTTAATTACTTACATAATCGATCTCAAAAAATATAGGCTACAAAATTCAATTTCGGATCCTTTAACAATCACGCTTGGTATTCCGCGAGGTTCCATACTAGGACCGTTGCTTTTTAGAATGTACCTAAATGATCTTAGCAGTATCGTGATAAATTTTTAACTGCACATGTATGGAGATAATGTTCAAATTTTTAAATAGACCTATTGGATTTGTAGAGAACTGCGTATGCAACATCGATGCCGATCTTGATGGTATTCATCAATAGCCTCTACCAAACCACTAACTGATAAATGGATCTTAATCCTGTTACATTCTAATGCATAGGTGTGAGGTCTTTTGTTCCACTTATCATTTTCATGAACATGTACATACTTACGTTACCAAATACGAATCAAAAATCTAGGTTTACATCTGAACTCACAATTATCCTGCTGTGATAAGGTTTCTCATACCCTTTCTAAAATATATCATGGCTGTACGCTTGCATATTATCCATAGGTACTAGTTATGCGCTTTTTTTCAGATTCTGTTGATAAATCTGAACTACTAGTTTGATCTCATTTAATTTTTCATACAAATGCATAATTTTAGCTCAAAATCTAAAAAAAGGTGCAAAACAGCCGCTGGCGGCGAAACTATGCGGAATTCAAAAAAACAGTGAAGGCAAAATTTGTAGGAAATTTTATGCTCTACATCTTTGCTCTTTTGATATTTTCAGCAAATTGCATAGTTTCTCCTCAAAATAGAGAAAAAGGCGGAAAATGGCGAAAAAACGCCTATTAAATATAGCCTTGAACATATTTCGTTAGGCAACCCATCACCGTTACGTTTTTTAGCATATTATCTATCATGAACAAAAATTTCATTCGGTTACTCGATCGGTGAAGGTCGCTCTTCTACGTATCTTAGACTATAGGAACGTTTCGGAGTTTCATAGAGTCATAGAGTTTCGGAGAATTTAGTCTAGTATGCGTTCTAAGATCTTTAAACCAAGGGATGATAAGCTTATCCGTCTAACAACTCTTCGATGATTTGTGCCCGAGGCTACCTATCCTCGCAATGAAGATCACTTTCATCCTCCTCTAGGAATGGCGCAAATGGCTGTAGTGTAAGTAGTCCTTAAGGCGGAAACATACTATTAAAACGCGATCCAACGCAACGTGTCGACACCCGACGTGGACCGTTCACATTACCATCACGCGTTGCCACAACATATTTTCTGAAGATAAAGCTGACAGCAATGGAAGCGTACGGTCACGTTACGGATTTAAGAAGTAACGAGTCAGATGAAGATTTTGAAGGAGATTTGATGCAATTCTCGAATGACTGACGCGTCGCTTCGGATGTTGCCTAGAAACACACTGCGTGGGTCGCGTCGGGTGAAGTGTTGACCACCACTATCGACAACATGTCAATCTGGATCTATGGGATCGGGTGGCATCAGGGAGCGTCGCGTCGCATCGGGTGTTTTTAGTGTGATTCTGGTCTGAACAAATATATGGAAATGGTACGATTTGATTTAACTCAACACGCGTTGCATCACATCGGATCGCGTTGCGTTTTAATAGTGTGTTTCCGACTTTATAGATTGCCTTCAGCAATGGCGACTTCTCTTCTACTTCTTGCTGTGGCACTGCCTTTCGTTTCGGCGAAACTTCTTGCTTAGCCTTCTGCTCCGCAAACTGATTTGGTCTTGAAAAGGACCGTTTCTGTTTATAGTTTCGTCATTCGTTTATCATTTATCGATTAATTCGGTTTTTGGTCCTGAAAATGACCGTTTCGCGGTTAATAATTAGGGATTTACGTTGTAATCGATAGATCAACTAGTCTGTCATGCATGGCAGAAAAGTGAATTTTACAGTGCTGCTGCTGTATGTTACTGGAGCTCGACCAAAGTTGCCATGCTCTAGCCAGCTACATGGTTGCAAATCGCTTTCGGCAACATGGAACACGTTTCGCCTATTCGACTAGGCATCGGCATTTTACATATCTGTGCTTATACCTTCTTATTGAAATGAATGCAAAAGGGCGCTCATATGCCTTCATATTGGAATGAATTGTAAAGCAAAAGGTTGTCCTTATGTCTACGGCCCTAGGACCTGATGTACGGAATCGACTCTAGATAGTTTCTATTCCCTACTGGGTTGTTTTTGTGTCGCGCTCATCGCCAAAAATGCCTTGTCTTTTGGCGGCTCTCGTCGCCCATTTAGATTGGAGATGCCGCCCTTGCCGTCAGCACGACTTATTTATAAAATATATATTGTAAACATTTTTCGGTCGCTTCGTTCGCGAAAATACCGCACTTCCCAAGTGCCGCCCAGTGCAAATGCATAGTCTGCACATATGAGTGCCGTGGCACTGTTGATAGTGATGGTTTGGAATTCCTCCCATGGTACTCCTGTCTCTGCTTGCAGCTGTCCATAACCACTTCCTCAAGAAGTGTGTATTAGAAGACGATCAACGGATCTTGGTAATGTCGCCTCTATAATTGTCTCTTTTTGGGGGTCCTAATTGGTTTTTATACAGCGTTAATTAGTCCTTGTAAGGTTGTCAATATTAATGTTTGTAAGATATATTGAAAACTTCCTCTGTTAGTTACCTTCAAAGCCTTTTACTATATTTGGGACCATTGAAGTATTACATTAGGACCAAAGGGGGGGGGGGTCTTCGCTTTGCTTATTTTTGATGACATGGTGGACAGGAGTTGGTCTGGATGGTGATTACTTCAGCAATATTTATTTACTTACTTTTTCTGATTTTTCTGCAAAAATTTATTGGATTTTGATTTGAACAAATATGGCAACCCTACTTGTCTATCCTCGAAAGCAAAATGTATGTTCAGGCATTCCCCGAAATTATTGATATTGCTTACTGCGGTTTTTTGTTGTTAAGTTAGAAAGAACCAAAGTAGGGAAATTACCGCGCTCGCTTTTCACTTGTCTAAATTTGTTTGGTCTCATTTTGGTTCGGTTCGTCAGATATCATTGGATATGACGTTTATATGCATATGATAAGACTCATAACTCCAAAAGTTGGTAACATAGAACCATCGCTTTTACCATCATATATAGGTGGAGGAATTCTGCGTTCATTGGTACCTTATTTATGGAAATACTTGATACTTGATGGCCCCTTTGCTGAGATTACTCTTGAACATTGCAATAACATTGGTGCAGCAGTTGAATATCATTAAACTATTATAGGTGGTGTTTTTGCAATCGATAGTGCAAGCCAAGCACTTGGCAGGCGTAGTATGTACGTACATATAGTTACCTTATGTTATCAACAAATAATTATAGAGGTACTAGTGTCTAATTCTAATCTTAAAACTTGAATCATTTTCTTTTCCATTTTAGTCGACAGTCTTAAATTGAAATGGAACGGGCGCAAAACAAGCAGCTCCATGATTACTTAGGAGTGACAAATAATACTTTTTTCAATCAAAATCCAGATTGTAATTTTCAAATCTTACCACGCCTCGGATCAACTCGTTTATTTGGGTCAGGGCCTCGCAAACAGCTCTAGATGGAAAACCGCGAAGAACGTACGCTAAACTTATCGGTGATGTCCTGTTGTGATTTTTGATGACTCATTAAATAACCGTAAAATTGGTAAAACTACATATATTGCTACTAGTAAAGCCGGAATCAATACGCTCTTGTCTGATCAGTAATAAAGAATAGAATTGGACAACAGTTGCTGAATAGAACAACTCGACGGCGGAACAATCTTTCATAGTATGCATTTCCGAATTCTTACAAGATGCAAGAACACAATGTAATAGGATTAAATAAAATAATAAGACAAAAATACTAGGAAATTTTTTTGACGACTCAGCATTACTGAAACGCGGACTTTATTAGTTGTTTGCTGTAATTTTATGAACGATATAATTATGAGAGTGACACATTCACCAGAGAATATTTTCGAGCGATTTAAGGAGATTTAAATTTGAAAGAATGAAAAAATGTGAACCTTATATTTAAATAAGAACTGTTTTTAAATCCTGAACTTATTATGTAATTTCGAAATTCATCAATGAAGTATAAATCAATATTTTTAGTACAACTTAAAATTCAGTTCTAAAACCCAAACAAAATCCACACAATCAAGATCTCCAACTCATCTTGATCAAATTTCAATCTCATCAGTTGGCAGTCGATCGAACTCCGTTACACTTGCAGCAGAGACTTCCCACATTTTTTTAATGTGTAGTAATTTTATTAAACTGTTATTTTTATATTTCATTAATTCGACATCGTTTTCATTCGCTTGATTCAATTATAATTATTAAAAAAACACACACATTTTTTTAAACATTTTGTATTTAATCGAACTCTCGACATTTCCAATTCTTTTCTTCGATATTTCGTCTTTTGTCTCTTTATAAATAAGAAAAAATAATTCGCGTCTTTGTCAAAAAAAAAATAATTTCAGTTTTTATATAAGAATTTTGATTAATTTCGAATCGGGTAAGTTTAAAAGGTGTGACAAAAAAAATGGTTTTTGCATGGTTAATTTTGGTTTAGCGGAAAATTACTGTATATTTTGCATGTTTGTCAAGACCAACAAGTTGCAACAAAAAAGTAAGAAAGCATCGTTATGACAGTGAATTAAGAGGATTGTTAAGAATGACTTTCTTTTGCGGTGCACATCACTTACATATATGATTTTTTAGGAATGTGCTCACTAATCAATTGCACAAGTTTTTAGCAGCAATGTCAATGATGATTTCTAGTGTCAGATTAGCAACAACAATGAAAACAGCTGTGTGAGTTTTATGATGATGATATTTAGTGCAGCTAACAAAACTCAAGTTTAGCAAACTCTTCTCACACAAATGAGACATGATTAGATAAACTACTGGATACTTAAAAATATTTAATTTGTGTATAGGAATAATATTTCGGAAAGTTAATAGTGCTTATTTTTGATTTTGACAACCATTTCTATTCTTTTCCATTAATCTTTAAGCCATTTAACGATGTTGAACTTACATTACATACATATATTGAAAATATGTTCATTTTAGTTGTTTTACTTATAGCAATAAAAGTTGAATCCATTTTATTCATACCTATAAAGGATTACACCACCCTAGACAGCTCTGAAAAACTTAAAGAATATATTTTTATCGCAGCTTTAGGCCGGCTGTATACCAAAAATGAACATGCTTCATATGCAGCTTTTCGTCACTTTTTGCTTTGACATTAATGTAGCAAAGCGGCATGTGACGATTTATTCCACATATAAATGACGAAAAGATGCATATGCATATGTATACGGCCAGCCTTAGTACTAGTAGGTATGCATTGATAAATATAATTACAAAAATATTCTTAGAAAAAATTTAGAATTAGAAGAGGAATATACATTATTCTATGGAATGTTTTTGCCAAGATATTACTTATCAATGAATGGAATTTTTGTCTTCGTCAGGAATCGCCTGAAAACAAAATTAAATATTTTCTTTTAAACAAACACACAAAGTAGCTAAATTTATGCCTAGCAGGAAAAAGCGATATATTATTAGAACAAAATATCGGAAATAAATTATACTACACGGTAAATAATGTTATAAAGAAGATATGGTGTTAATTTCACTAAGATCAATTGGGCTCGACAAATGACTTCTTCCAATCGTGTCTACATTTCTCTAGTTTTTTACAGTTTGTTATATGAAGTTTTCGTATATCTTCTAGCATATCGTCCATCCACTTATTTCTGGGCCGTCGTACGCTTATTTTTCCTATTGGTCCGCCATTGAAAATTCGGGCTGACTATCCTTCTTCAGAAGTTCACACAACATATCCGAGTCATCGTAGGCTGTGTAACTGCATATATTACATATGCCCTACATTTCTACAACACCTTCGTTTGTCCTAATGGACCATTCGTTTTCTTTAGTCCCATACTCGAGATACAATTACGAACAAAGTATGTAGTTTCAAAAAGTACCGCCGCCTGTAACCCAATTTTTTTTCATATTATGTATCTTTAAAGCTGCATTTTTTAAAACATGCGCAGTGATTCTTCCACAGTCGTCGCTGTAATAAAGGATGCAGTTTCAACTATTTTTGAATCATTGGGCAGTACTTTTGGAACCATTGAGCAACTTTCTTAAAACTTTCAATATTAATTTGAGTACTAAGAAGTTTTCATTTTTGTTTTTTTAACGCTCTTTAAGTTCCAGAGGCATGTGTATATTACCAACGCTTAAGGCCGGCGTTACCTTTACAATGGAGGGAAATAGGATGATATTAAGGCATTTTTTTGGGTAGAAGGAATAAAGCTAGACTTTTCAAACTTTGGGGTTCATGAATATATTTATTTAATGCCGGATCCACACGTTTGTCAAGGCTTGGCAAGCATTCGCAAATTCAAACGTGTGGATAAGGCGTTTGGCTTGGCTTGTGTAAGCTTGCCGACGCTTGTGGCCGATCCGGTCGAGTGTGGATTCTCGGCAAACCAAAGCAAACGTTTTCAATTTGCGAACGCTTGCAAAGGAAGTTTGTGGCAACCGTTTGTGATGCGTCCACACGTTTGTTTTAAAAAAGCGTTTTCAATTTGCGAACGCTTGCCAAGCCATGAAAAACATGTGGATCCGGCATAACATTACGAAAAAAAAATTTTTTTTTTATAAAAACAAGATGGCGCTGACTGCAACGACTTTCGCCAAAGACCTCCTTTGGCGTTGCGGGAAAGATGGCACCTGCTAGGTTAGTGTGAAAAATATTACATTGAAAAATTCAATTTCTTTAGACAATTATCTTCGATATGAATGAAACAGAATTTTAAAAAAATAAATATTTTGAAATTTATAAGAATAAAAAAAACATTTTTTTTATTTTTTTTTTTATTTTTTTTTAATATAACGATTTTCAGGGGTGATTTCAAAAATCCCTCTGATTCAAATAGAAAAAAATATTGTTAAAAAAATATATTCCAAATTTCATAAAGATCGGTTAAGTAGTTTTTGAGTTAGATTTCCCGCAAAGTCGAAAGGAGGTCTTTGGCAGTCAGAGCCATCTTGTTTTTAACAGAAAAAAAATTTTTTTTCGTAATGTTAAATAACATAAGCCTAGTATCCAGATCGAGTGAAATTTCACTTACTTTTCACTTTCGTCATTTCACTTTGCATTAGCATAGGATTAGTTCGGTAGTATGACAACAAGATGTCATTGTGATAACTGACACTCTAGGATATTTATCATTCAAAATGGCACGATTTCACAAGTGTAATCTATGTTATTTGGATACAAATTTCATAGTAAATATTTTTTTTATTTAGAAATCTAGTGCGGAGAAGATTAATCGCAGTAATGTTACTAGCAAGACAAATCAAATAAATCCTGTGATTGTGACTCACAGTCAATAATTGAATTCAAAACTTCCTTCATAAAAAGAGAAAAATACAAATATACGAATAGAATTGAAAAAAACCTACAATTTCGATATTTTCCATGTTTAAATTTGAATTTTTCAATTTAATTTTTTTTAAAAACCGGTTTTTGCCTAGCAACTAAAAAGCCAAACATGACAGACAGTCGTGAAGTGAGGATTCGTGGTCATTTCGCTGCGAAATATTGAAACAGCGACACCTGTTCATCAAATTTTTAACCTGTAAAATTTCTCTCGAACTGAGCGGCTATTCTGTAACTGTGAAAAGTCTAGTGAAAAGTCTTTTCAGTGAGAATTCCAATAAATGCGATTCTGGAACGATGAGAACGTGAGTTTATGTGTCAAATTATTTCATGGTGAAAAATGACTACTCACCAAAAAATTTCTAGTGAGAAATGTGAGAACTTGTCATTTTCAAATATCAACAGGTTGTACAATTTTTAAAAATTGTATTGCGTTTTCTCAGTGAGAAGTGCAAAAACTTTTAATTTTCAAAAACTAACAGTTTGAAAAAAAAATTTGTAAGCAGTGTTTTGCAGATTTAATAATATATCGGATTAATAATATATTTATTAATCGCTGCAGATTTGAATCTAAAGATTGTTCCCGCCTCCGGCGAGAATAATGAGAGAGTGTGCCACTCATTTAAATGGTGGTGCCGTTAAAGATAGTGGAAAATAGCCCTTGGATTTATTTTCCCTGAAAATAAGTAATATGTAACTTTTTAAGTTCACCCGTTATTGAAAATAATGGGAATTTGAAATGTAAAACAAAGTATGCCACTCGAATAAGTACAAAACATGACACGATTGACGTTTATACAAGTGAGAATTTCCAATGTGAACTACATTCAGCTCAGTTCTCACTGGAATATCTCACTTTGGGTTACAGAATCGCTTTGCTGACAAAAATGAGATCTCAAAATGAGAAGACCCGATGAGAATGAGAATGAAAAGACTTTTCACGTTCTCACTTTCTCATAGTTACAGAATAGCCACTCTGGACACTAGTAAGCGAAACGTTAGCGAAAAAAAATTTCGCTCTCATTTCACTCACCTTTTTTTACACGCATTTAAGATAGGAAGTGAAATTTCACTCGATCTGGATACTGTTCTATAAACCCTAAAGTTTGAAGAGTCTAGCTTTATTACTTCTACCCAAAAAAAATACCTCAATATTATCCTATTTTCCTCTATTGTAAAGGTATCGCCGGCATTAAAATATGACTACAGCAAGCAGTGATCACACGATTCCGGCGAAAGACGTCCTCAGAATCTTGTCGATCATCTTGTACACTACCCATTGGAGAAGATGAATTTACAGTTTTAAACACGCACTGCTGTGTCTGTATGGGAGAACTAGCTAAAGATAAAGAGACAACCGATCCTTTTTCACAGTTATCCGGCCTTTTCTAACAAGACTTGGAAGAGGTTTCGACGCTTAAAATAGAAGATATGATCTGGTACCAGAATATGGCAATCTGGTTTCAAAGTCAGTCCAAGCGAATTATCATAAAGGGTTTTCACGCGTGCGTTACAAAACAGTGTCCTTTAAGGCCGGGCCACACATATCCGCACCGCGTCCGCACCGCATGACGGCCGTGTGTTGGGCAACACACGGAGAGAAATTAAACAAGTAAAATTTGACGAGGTGCGGACACGGAGACGCGGAAAAGTGGGGACTGACTGGTAAGATTTCACTTGTTTACTTTTTCTCCGTGTGTTGTCCAACACACGGCCGTCATGCGGTGCGGACGCGGTGCGGATATGTGTGGCCCGGCCTTTATGCGCTAATTGTGACCCCATCTCCATTTCTTGGATGAAACTGACGCCTTTATCTGCTTACCTACTCTAGGTCGTCGATAAGATTGTGGGTGTTTTCAACGATTCAACTAGCAGCATATTTGCTTTTGCATGTTGTTCAATGATGCAACTTGCAAAAGCAAAGTGTTCAATGATTAAAACTTAAAAGCAAATGATTGCATACTTTGCAATCTTTTTCAAAAACTTGTATTTCTAATTTTGAAGAAGAAGACGCGTCAGTGCTTCCATACACTTTTGTTTTACTCATTTTTTTTATAAAAGCGTTAAAAAAGAAACAATTCATCGAGGCAAAGTAGGCCATATTTTGAAATTTTTGATGAAAAATATGAAAACAAACATAATATATCGCCGATCAACAATTTCAATTAAGTTTCTAAATTCCTTCTATCCATTTTGCCTTCGGTTTCTCACAATACAAATTGATGTAATAGTGGCAACACTAATTTCACGTAATTAGCTGACAATTTTGACGTATAGTGAGTTATGTTCAATGATGCATTTTATTTGCTTTTGCAGGTTGCTTAAGCTGTCAGCGAACGACATTTGCTTTCGTGCAAGTTTGCAAAAGCAACTTGCATCATTGAAAACACCCTCTCTGTTAGCTTTTTTCTTCCAAAAAAGCTTTTTTTCGTAATTGTGTACCCATTTTCAGATGTGACCAAGTCCTTCTTTCTATGTTATCATAAAATTTTCATATGGATTCGAGTTACCAACTCCTTTGTAAGCTTTTTCTAGCCAGGGTAGCCAGGGGTATTTCCACTTGAGGTAGCTAGATAACATTTCCTCTTTACAGAAATTGCTTGCCATTTTTCCTGCCTGCCTGTAAGCACAATAAGCGAGAAAGCCATCTTTTGCTCGATCACAATAATCGGTGTTATGAAGGATCCATTCGAACCAAAAAGTGACCTTCGTCCTCGAGGCTTGTAGCCAAATAAGCTTTCTTTTGAAGTGGTTATGGAGGGACGTTGCCTCGAAGTTCTGTGAGAAATTCTGAGTGTTCGATTGAATTTTCTTCCAAAAGAATAGAATTTGGGTCGGACAGTCTCATATTTGGAACATAAACTAGTTCTCCTGGTGAGCATTGCAAGTCGATTTTAATTGCCATGCGTATGCCTAGTAGGATAAAGCGTAAGTTCATTCTAATAAGTATTGATGGTTCATTCTAATAAGTATTGATGATGCCATTAAGACGATCTAAGTGGCACGTGTAAGCGTTTAAACCTCCCGCTTAATTGTAGATGGTAGGCGGTTGTCCAAATTCGGTCGAAGAGTTAAGCAAATTCGTTGAGCAATTATTTAGATCCAAATTGCTTAGCTTGATCTATCGTTTAGTTGAATTTGCACACCTAATCGTGGTACATATTCGGTAACGAGAAGTTTGGCTACTGATACGTACAGAATTGGGTAAGCTTTAAAGGCCCTCATAAACGAGTGATCCATTCATCCATTCATCCAATAAAGGTATGCCTTCTAGTAGTCATTCTGCTACATGTGAGTATACATAAAATTGACATAACTAGTAAGATTTATGCCACGTAGTGATTGATTAACTCACAATTCAAAATATCGAGTGACGGCGGAGAAAGGCGTAGTGGAAGTGAATATGCGAAAGGTCGGAAAGAAAAAAATGAAAGGTTAAAAAATGATATGCAAACATCGAAAAAATCGATACCTTTTTCAAATCGCCGGTCCAGATTCAGGAGTTGCCCGAGGAAAAACGTTTTTTGTCGAATGCCCGCTATACACTATCGTCGTTTTACTCCGCGTTCGTCGAACAGTGTTGTCCGAACTACGTACTGTTCAATTCTATACACATTACTCGTCGTTTAGCTCGTATAGTTCCACGGACGAAGATACTTTTTTGGCAGTAGCGGCGGTTCTTGCTGGAAAAAAACGTGTATGGTGCAAACCCTTTTTTGTGCACAACATGTTCATACTTCACTTAACGACGAAGGACGACACACAGTTTTCATCTACACTATCGTAGTACAGCGTACAGCAAACGGAGAACAATCAAAATGGATTAGATTTTTCGCTGTGGCGAAAAACGCGGCGGTGTTGTCATCCACACTGCAATTATCTATCGTCGTTCGACGTTCGGACAACGCTGTTCGACGAACGCGGAGTAAAACTATGATAATGTGTAGCGGGCTTAACACTGGTCATAAAGGCGAGCAGATGTAACTAAACTTTTAGAGTTTTATGACTTAAATATCAGTGATTGTCGAGGTCAGTCATATGACAATGCGAGCAATATGTCAGGAGTGTACCAGGGTCTTCAAGCGCTTCTCAAAACACTGAATCGTCAAATCAGTTTTCATCCTTGTTCAGCTAATTCCCTCAATCTCGTTGCAACAAACGCTGTTGAATGCTGCGCTGAGCCATGTAATTACTTTCTTTTTCTCCAAAAGTTGTACAACTTCTTCAGTACGTCAACTTCGAGGTAGGAAATTCTGGAAAGCATGGATGAACCAGGATCTTGCACTTTAAAGAGCTTACCAATTACCCGATGGTCTGGCCGAGACGATGCATGCCAAGCTTTACAGAATCGGTGGACCTTAGTTTTGAATGCGCTCCATAGAATAGAAACAGACTCAACGCAAAAACCAACGACTGTTGCAAAAGTGTTGCAAAAAGTTGACATTGATCTCAGTTCTGTATTCGGAATTTATGACTCTCTCATTAAACAAACTGGGTGCGATAACTTTCGAATCAACACATTTCTAGTTATCGATCAATTACTTGCAGAAATGGAAGCAAAGCGTAGAAAAGTATAAATGAAAATTTTTAGGCTGTTAAGCTTGAAACATTGACTTTGCTTGAACTGGAGAAAGCAGTTGCGCTTACAATTCCCCGAAGACATTGAACAGACATTCGCCACATTTGAAGTCCTATTTGGCAAAGCTTGATCAAAAAGTTAAGCCAACTAGTCCCATTTATTTGTGTAAATGTTCTGCGTTTTTTTATACTTGAATGGAGGTGGCAAATTTTTGTTTGCCTACGAGTGGCAAATTCGTTAATCCGCCCCTAGCCACAGAGCCATTTATTAGCTCGATCGTGTGAGGGGAAACCCGGAGCCAAATGACGCCAATCTAGCACTAAACTCGCCATACTATAGAACTTTCTGTACAATCAATCACATTTAAGGCTGGAAGCTGTTAATTTTACTGCTTGCAGCGGAGGCACAGCGTTAAGCGCCATTACACGTTCATGATTGATGGAAATCAAAATATACAGAGATTTACATCAGTCATCACTTTAGACGGTAGGTTTTCCGTCAGTCATATCAGTGACTGTGGCAAAACTGACAGCAAAACCTGTCATCTAATGGGCGCCTAAAAGAGATGGTGTAGAGATGGTATGTGTATAATACAGATGATATGATGGAAGTGATCCCCACCATTCCACCATTAACTTTCGCTTTCTGACAACCGAGGCAAGAACAAGACAACTCTTTGCAGTGATTGTGAGGATATATGGGTGATTGTCACGAAATGATAATTTTTCGAATGTATTGAGGAATGGATAAAAAACTATTTAAAGAGCAATGTTTCTCAGGTTTTAAATATCATTCAAGCATCTATATAATATATGGTTACCACAATCTACACCGGGAGTCGCCAGTAATATGTATATTTGAAAATTTCAAAATTACAGAGCTTCGGAGGCGTCAGGAAAATGGGAATTTTTTTCTTCATTTTATAGCCGGTTTCACTCTTGAAATCAAATTGAATAGAGAACATTATACGATCTGAAAGTCGAAAAAATGAAAACCCGCGTGTTGCAAGGTTAATAAAAAACTTTAATCCAAATACAAGATGACCAGAACAAAAAAAAATCGAATTGAAGCTTCATAACAATAAAATCACCAGTACATGTAAATTGAATGTTAGCTGTTGCGGAGGCGAAATTGGATAGAAAAACAGGTTTCTTAGTCCACCATTCGAAGTAAACATTTTTTCCGAAAATTTGCTCACTACTCAAAAGCGAAGAAACTCAGTGAATGAAGTCCGAGAAGGATTCAATTGGATTTCTTAACAAACACACGCGTTATGGAGTCGACTGTTTTTGGTTGTTTCGGTATTTTTTTCCGAGTGTTGATGTTTATTGAATACAATGATCGCTGCTCGCACCTTCGACCGACAAACACTGTGATTCTATAACGTGCGAATTTTCATTTCCATTATGTGGCACCCCTTCCCAACTAATATCTGTTTTCTAAACTCCAGATTTGAAAATTCTATAATAATTATTAAAAAACAACGGACAAAATGTCAGCCAGGAACTTTCAACCTGGCGCACTTTGGAGGGAACTCAAAATTGCTGTGTTCGGTGGTGAATGACCTCTGAAACAATTTGACATACCCCGCGAGCACCAATGGCGTATTATGTTTCCGTCATGAGAGGTCCGTGACGTAAAACCGGCAAAAGGACAGGTTATGGAGGCGACACTTTTGGTGGTTTTAGGGCTGCCATTTTCTTTCACGAGTAAGAGGGAAATTCAGGATGAGGGAATTGTATGTCTATATATATAAAAGTGAAAGTATGTCTGTCTGTAAATGTTCAATAGACTCCGAAACCGCTCATCCGATTGGCCTGAATTTTTGTATATAGGGGTTTTCGGGTACGGCGGGTGTTCCTACCGGTCTATTTTGCTCTATCTCGAACACTTCGGGTGGCTGTAGTGTACCGATATCCGTAAAATTCGAACTTTTGTATGGGGGTACTCTTCGAATTACTGCTAAAGAGCTCAGATCTATATTATTTTGGTTTTTTCCGAAAAAAATACGATTCCCAAAGTTTCAAATCGATCGATCCAAATTTAAAATGGCGGCCAACACAAAATGGCGGATTACCTTTTTCTTTACAAGCCATTCGGTATCGGTATCAAATGAAAGGGTATGACAAGTACAATATTATTAGCTCTGTGGCGTCATTCCAAATTCAAAATGGCGGCCAACGCAAAATGGTGGATTACCTTTTTCTTTGCAAGCCATTCGGTATGGGTATTAAATGAAAGGGTATGACAAGTAGAATATTATTAGCTCTGTGTGGAGTCATTCCAAATTCAAAATTCATATCACCTGATTACTACTATTGGTTTATGTGTGCAGCATAGGCGCACCGGGTCCCAGCTAGTTACTATATAAAGTGGTAAGGGCCCGAAAAATTCCATTCCGCAATCGTAGCAGAAGAAAAACCTATAGCCATCGAAAACTACCATTTCGTGACAATCACCCATATGGTCGACCTATGCCTGTGACAGCTTCGAACTAGACCTGATAAGTCGTCAACCGGGAATAATTGAACGCTACTTGAAAAGGTCGCAGCGCTCCTTTTATAGCTACTTTAGAAGCGTTTTTGAAGCAGTAGAAAAAAGTTTTTTAATACAGAATTTCATGAAGGCCTGTGCTTATGTGAATAGGCTCTGGCGTCGGAAAGTTTTTAATTTTGTTCATATTTTGCACTTTACTGCTTTTTCGTTCTTCCAAACACGAGTGAAGTTTTACCCAGCGGCACTCCAACTAAGTACTAAACATGTTCTATGCTGCTTGTCCTCTCTAATCGTTGGAGAACCTGGCTATTGAGTGTGCTAATGGCATCCTTTATGGTCATCAAGGTAATTGTCCATTTTCTTCGTCCTATACAATTTTTTAAAGGTAAAATTTTACTCCGCTGGCGTTAGTAGCGCAACGAATTTTTCCTAGCGGAAGGTGGTGTTACTACTAGATTTTACTATACTAGATATTGAATTGCGGTGTTGATACTAAAATTACCCGAGAGCCATTGTTGGAACATGTTGGATTAATTGTTACCTTTTTGAGCTAGATCCTCTAAGGAGTTGTTTTGTACTTTTCGTGGTCAGACAGACCAAGTGGCACGCGACTACCAAATAAAAATCGAATAAGCTATCTTAAGTTACAAAATAATCTTATGGCGAGTACAATGGAATGAATTATATTAAATTTTAGTGGCAGGCAGACCCAGAAACCCAAGAACCATTTCTAAATTATTTCTCTGTCATCACGTTGATTGGTAAGTTACAATTAGGTTCATAATGAATGAAATTATTTTCTAGATAATGAAAATTACTTTACAAACAACGAACCAATACCTTGGGTATGTTAAACTAATTAGTAAGCCTAGAAAAGGTCGGTTCGAGGAGCTATTCAAGACTTTAATGAGTACCGCATATAATATCAAAATTGTTGTTATTTTCAATCATCTACAATTGTTTTCAAAAACTCACCAACTACGGTTTCACCCACCTTATTCTTACAAACCTAAATTCTTCAATTTTGCCTCATAAATAATTCCCAAAAAAAAAGAAAATTATAAACAAAACTAAAAATCCTCAAAAGATTTTTACAATCAAAATAAAAACAATAAAGGAAACGTCCATGATGAACCTGCATAAAATCACGTCCTCCATTCCCCGTGTTGTTAGACTTAGCCTTAGATGAAAACCTAAAAAAATTGTTGAAGACCGTTACAAAACCTCAAAATGAAAACCGCTCTATTTTATACGTAAATTCCTCATCTAGGTTCATTGCCCTCTGATTACTGTTTGATAACATCCTGAAATATGCATATTGGTTGTGTCTACATAGTAGTGGTGATGAAAAACAATATTTCGTCATTCTCAGGTCAATGTCCTCAGATTTTGCCAACATTGGACCGTTAAGCTGTCCAATCTTTGGTTCATTCGGAGATTGCATTTAGTTTTTTGATTCATTTCAATGCAGACGGTTGCAAGTGCATAATTCTAAATTTGACTGAATTTTGGAAAAGGAAGAATTTAAGGTTTTTTTTTAATTTGAAGTTATTTTTTATTATTGGTAAAACAAAGTAAAAAGTGCTGACATTGAAGTGAAAATTTAAGTTGGACGACAAAAGTTTCTGTTCAGGTAATATCGAGATTTTTTTGAAATGTGTTTTGTTTTTTTTTGAAAATTTTGAGTATATTTTTTTTTGTGGGATTTTTTTTTCATTGTTAAAGGAATCGAGAAGAAAGTGTAAGGGAATATTTTTTGTAGTTTCATAGAAGAAAGTGGCGTCTTTAAAAATTTTAAAGTTAAAAAAAATTATTTTTTGAAAAAATGAAGGATTTATTAATTTAATTTGTGTTCTTATCCATGCATAGACCTATAAGATTTTTTTTGCTATTTCAGGGTCGATTTTTAATATTTTTTTTACTTAGGTAATTTAATAGACTTAATAATAAGTGTCTCTTTAGTATGAATATAATTTTTCTTTTTAATTTATAAATATGCCCAGCACATCACTTTTTTATATTTTTGACTTAGGTCACTTTCATAATTATGGGCACATACATACATATGTATATTTTTATAATTATGAAATGAAAGATTATTGGAAAATTTATTCGTGGAAATTTAGAATTTGTTTATTCATAATGGCATTCGTGATTAATACATTTTGATAAAGATATGAATATGCAAACATATGTAGTTCAATTTAAAATTAGGTCTAATTACTTGTCATACTATATTAACCCAGGATTGCATGTCATATTGACCATGTATAGCTCTGGTTTTCACTTGACAACACCAATTATATACTACGTATACCAGTGGCGTAGGTAGCTTTTTGCGATGCGAGGGGATATGACAGTATATTTAGATTGCTCGGATTTTCACTACTTAATGCATCAGAACAGGGTCTTTTCGCGGTTGTTACTGCAGATGATTCTGCATTTCTATGGTTCTCACCGTCTAAAGGCTTGCCGAGTGGTTTTATTGGCAGTAAAAATTTCTTCATTCCGAGATAATAAACAAAACAATTTCAACACACTTTTGCAATTATAAACTAGAATAAATTTGACAGTTGAGGAGTGTCTGTTCAAAAGGGCGTATTTCCATCATAAACAAACTTTACAGAAATCGAAAAAAACTGCCTGTTCCTATAAATAAAATGCTAAAATTGTATTTAAATGCACATACATGCACTATATTTTTTGTAACTATTTGTTTAGAAATATGCCCTTTTGATCGGGATTTTGAGAAATACGACCTTTTGATTAGTTACTTCAAGAAATAAGCCTTTTTGAATAGAATTTTTGGAAATACTTGCAGTGAAGTTTTTTGGGGCTCTGTCAAAAGCAAAAATCCTTTTAGCACGATTTTTATGTCCACCTATCCACTCCTAGTAAAACTTTGAGCCAAAATTAAATGTGTTATTGTGTTAGGGCTCTAATACGAAAGTGCCAAAGTACCAAACTACAAAATAAAGCCAACTTTAACATCAAAATTTGCTAATATCTTAAAAAATAAAAACCGTAACACAAAAATTGTTGGACATTATTTATAGGAAATTGTCCGTGCTTTCCAATTTTGGAAAAAAAATATTGACTAACTACTTATTTTTGGGGGAAAAGGTAGTTAAAGTTGATAGTTTTGTTAAAAAAACAAAATTTTGATTTTGATGACTCATTACTCTGGAAGGTGGTAGGGTAGAATCTACACTTTTACATTTTTAGATAGGTGGGAGTATTCTGCGTGCAGTGCGGATTGTAGTTTTTTTTAAATAAAATATTTTAGTACGGTGAGAGTATTTTTCTAAAAAAACACACTTCCTTATAATTCATTAACTAAAGCTGATATAAAAAACTGATAATATATTTGAAATCAGCGTCAAAAATTAGTTTAGAATGATGTAAAATATTCCATGCAACAGTCATGCTGTTGAACAGTGTTATAATTGGGCCTTCTTTCGCTTACAGTCACAATTATATATGAAACGAAAATTCAGATCGTATTTTGAGGTAAACCTTCTTTTGCTGAGGGGTTTCCGGTTATTCGATCATACTGAAATTTTGCACACAGCTTCAGTTGCGATGACAATATAATATAGTATACTCAATAGATCCAATATGGCCACCAAAAAAATGGCGGATTACCGTTTGCTTCCCAAGATGCAGAAATACGCCCTTTTAATTAGAATCCTAATTTTTTGGAATTTTTTATATGGAAAGTACGCTCCATTTGAATAAGGTTTTAGGCTCATTCGATGGACTTTTATGCCATATTTTCAAAATAATTTTAAAATAAAAAAAAGTTGAAAACGGAAAAACTAGAGTAAATTAATGTTAACGCTCCAAGGAACGCCTTCGAATTATTGATTCGCCAGAGAGTGTGCTGTGTGTTGTGCTCGATAAAATTGTATCGAGTTAGAACAATCTATGAAGTGCAAAGCTTCCGCGAACTTAGGTATATATTAAAGTTTATCATTATTTTGCCCGTACAACCTTTTCTTGAACTTTAATATTTTTACTGACTCGGCAATTTTTATAAACTTCAAAATATTAAGCAGGAATTAAATTGACAATCAAAGCCAAACTTTAGTCCTATTTTTTAGGAAGCTTATATTCTGATACTCGACTACATTGAAAAATATTCGAAATATTAAATATTGAATAAAATATGCTCATAGCTAATAGTTATTTCACCCAAAATTGGAAAAACGATTGATATTATTTTATATATTATTGATTTATTATAACGTTAAAATTTTGAGTATTTAGGAACCGAGGTGTCGCTATTGGCTCATTGTATTTACTTTACATGTGCTCGATGTGTCCACAATTATAGTGAGGGTCCTTTTCGTGGCTCTTGATTGGTCGGCCTTCTCGAAACGCGGAAATTAGACAATACTTAAATGCACAGCCGTCACAAAAACATATCTAGATGATTTTTATATACATAATTGCGCAAAAACAAAATTGAACATTACATAATTCCAAAAGAGGTGCTGGTGCTTAAGAAATTTCATGTATACTTAAATACGTAGATACGAAGACTTTTATTCAATTCTATTATAATTTTCGTTGGCTCATGGGGGGGGATTGATCCCCTTGATCCCCCCCCCCCTATCTACGCCACTGACGTATACATGAGGAGTTGAATAGTTGAGTTGAGGTTGAGTTAAATTTTCGACAATCGACAAAATTCGACAAAAATCACAAACAAAACACAGAAATGCTACTGTCAAATAAATTCAACTACTCAACTACTGAGATCGCGTCTATATGCATAATTTCAACTCAACCCAGGTAGCAGAGCTGAGTCGAGTTCATTCGACCCTATCTCAACTAGACTTGCGTCTACATGCATTTGAACTCGGGTGCAACCTGGGTTCAACTCATCATGTATACGTAGTAATTGTACAACTTGTAATTTACAACGCAATATTACTGCAGTTTTTTTTTAAATAATTATTTTCATTGTAATTCGATCATTTTATGAAATGCATCAGAATCAGTTTACGAAATGTATTAACTTTGGCTAAAGGTAATTTTTTTAATTTACAAAATTTTGACATCAATCTGTGCATTGACACAGTTCATAAATTATGAAATTTCTACGCAACAATATCCATGGTAATTTTGGGGTTTTGTTATGGTTATTAACGCAATTTTTAATTAAAATCTCAGTGCCTTAGTGTCGTCTCTGTGAATAAATCATCGTTCATACAATAAATGGACAATGAAAAATTGATTGCTCTTCCTACTATCTCTCGGATCGGCTAAGTGAAATAAATACCTACTCAACAAGAGTATGGTCGATCACCACGGGGAAAAAGGGGGTTAGAGGGCAAATCCCCTGAATTCCGCCTGAATCCGACTAGAGAGCTCTGGATCCAGGATATGGTGGGTTATGGCCATGGTGGATTTCAGTCATGTCAACAGTCAATGTAGTAACACGGCGATAACTGCTGCAGCATGTCTGATGGGAGTCTAGGGATTCTTGGCTGAACACAGATTCCATCAATTCTGGGCGCGATTATCCACTGAGAATTTAATGGATGCCCATTTGACGACGAAAGGGGGCCCTCCGCTGCTCCATTATCGATAAACAATTTAGTGGCCAGAGCGGTACTTATCGGACGAGAGTGAAATGGAATCACACAGCCACGAGAATGGATGTGGATATATGCGACAACTTCAGGAGGCTACAACAAACAAGAAGAGAGAGAGAGAGTTAGCCAACACATATTTCAATTCTAGACTGAGTTTGTTGCTAGATAATCCATTTAGAGATTGATTAATCGATTTGTTTTATATGTCATAAATGTATCGAGTTTTTCTCTTAACTCATACTGTACTTGACTAGATGCTGGAAAATCTAGTTCGAACTCATAATGAAGGGGGCGGATTATTCAGAGAGCAAACGACTTTGTAACAAGACGTTTCATTGATAAATAATGTTGAAAAAATTTATTCTAAAATAATTTTGATTTATTTTTATTATTTTGGTGTTTTTATTATTTTTAAAAATGTAAAATTTCATTCAACCCTTTTTTAACAATCTGCATGTGACTATAACATATTAAATGTAAATTTATTTGTGTATTTCATTCAATAACAAAAAAAGGTGTCTTAGTTCATTAACTGCAATCTCTCTTATTTTGTAGGTTGTAAAAAAAATATAATTTATAATTTAAAACAAAACAAAAAGGAGTAAAAATGATGGCTTCATGTGCACCATATAACAAAATACTATTCACTAGCGGCCCACCAAGTGAAAGTCAAAGTGAAATTTCCTCAGTTGACAGCGATTGGAGTGATCTTCGTACGATTGCCTTAAAACTTGGAGTTCCCGATCCGGAGGATCTATTAACGGAGAGATTTAAAATTGACCGACAGAAATTGGAAAACATGATGAAAAGTATGATATAAGTTTTTTCTTATTTATTTTAGTAATACCAAATATGGCAGTATTTTGTGATTTTTTGTGTTTATATTTTTTTTTCGTTTTTTTACTTTACAGTGGACAGTGCAGCTGAGGGCTTAAACAATGCTGAACAGTTTTTTGATAATGTATAAAGTTTATTTAAATTTTTAAAATTTTAAGTTGAAATTATTTTAAAAATTTATTAGGTTATGAAAAACACTAGTACATACATCAGCTGGCCTCGTCGACTTAAGCTTGGTGCAAAAACCAAGAAGGGTAAGTTTTTTTTTAAATTCTAGTTTGTCCGTAGATGCTCCAGATTTTTTAGGTGTGTTGTTTTTATAGATTTTTTACATTTATTCCGTGAAAGATAAAGATATAAAATAAATTTCATGCAACACATTCCGTATTTAGGTATATATCAGTATCGGTCTAATCAATTTTTTTAGAATTGGTCTATCTACTGTCTGTCTGTCAAGTTGTGTTTTTAACATATTACAAAGACTTCTTCTTCGATAGCTCTACAGCACAAATCGCGCCTTGGCCCTGCTTCAACTGCTTCTTCCATACGTCTCTCTGCTTGGGAGCTTGCCTCCAGTCTGTTGTGTTAAGGAGTTTTGTTGCATTAGAGTTTTCAAACTAGTCTTTTTCCATCTGGTAGTAGATTCTGTCATCCATTCTTTAAACATGACCGGCCCAACTTAAACGCATTAGCTTGACGTGTGTTTATCATTCGAAGAACATTGTTTTTGAGGTTACTTTGAGGTCTCTGGATTTCATTAATGGCAGCAGTAAGAAGTATGTCCTCTTTGCAGTGTTTAGTCTTTTTTGCATGTCTACGGTTTCATTGTTGCTTTCTCTGACCTCTGGAATGATAATCAGGCGTCTTAATCCCTAAGCTTAACCGAGTCCGATGTGTTTTCCATCTGGTATCTTATAGATTCTTCAACACATTTTTATTTTCCAAATGACTTTTCAATGTCTTTCACTTATTTGTCAAAACAGAAATAAATTGTATATCGTTTGGTAGTCCGGGGAAATTAGCATTTAAAGGAGACAAAATTCAGAAATTGCTGAATATTGGTCCACAGCTTCCTTGGGACTTTTTAAGAAAACAATTTCATGGCCGCCGGAAATATAGCGGTTTTCCGGTGTTTTCCTTGTATCTCGGTTTCCATAGGGCGTACAACTCCGTACAAAGGCCCTAAATGTTGACAATGAAATTCTCTACAACTTTAGTTCTTACAAAGATGTTGACCCGATTAAGCCTTTCGAAGTTATTCAAGGTCAAAGTTATCAAAAATCACTTTTTGGCCAAAACATCACTCAAAAACAGTTTTTTAAAAAAAAAATTTTAACAGTCAATACGAAACGTTATTGCCTACAAAAACCCCTCCTGTGATTTTATCGAAAACTTAACCCTTTCAAAGTTATTCAAGGTCAAAGTTATCAAAAATTATTTTTTGGCCAAAACACTCAAAAGAGGTTTTTTCGAAAAAAATTGTTTGATCTACTTATACCTTATTGCCTATAAAATAGCCCTCGTTCGTATTGACTGATCAAGAATTTTCTTTAAAAAGTCCCAAGGAAGCTGTGGACCAATTTTCAGCCATTTCCGAATTTTGTTTCCTTTCGTGCGTTTTTTTTTGCTAATTTCACGAATAAAAAAAAATACGTCGTTTTCGTCTACTAAACTAATGCCCCAGTTACACGAATGACAAAAAATGACAATTGTCATAATCTCTGGTCATAATTAATGGCATTGTTGTTGTTTATTTTTTATGACAGAAATAATGACACAAATTATGACCGTGTATGATGATAATGACAAATTATGACAGAAAAAATGACAAGTATGTCATTCGTGTAACTGGGGCATAAGAGAACTACTACAAGTCTACTAAACTAAGAGGCAGCCCAGCCCGCCTATGGAACATATGTATATTGCAATGAATTCGCCGCTTTGAATGTTTTGCTGCATTCCATTATATAACGACCGTACATATTAGCGGCATAACCCTATTGTTGGCCTTGCCTTCCTCAAGCCTTCAATTCCATGATTGTCCATCTCTGGCTTGTCTTTTTCAGTTTCTTATTCTTATGCCTTCCTCGACGTCACCTACATATGTATATTTTCTTAAGGCGTTCGTTTCTCCGTTTTCCTGCCGGTACTTTCCCCACTACTGTCTTTGCCAGGCTCCGTACCGTATCTGGTTCAACATGACCAATCCATCTTAGTTTATTTATTTTAATCACTTTTACAATTTTTGGAATTATATTGCTTTAATACAACTCTGAGTTGTATCGTTGCATCCAAATCCCATCCACCTGTATTCCGCTGTAAAGTGAACTTAGGATTTTCCTTTCGAATCTTTCTACCAATGCTTCAATGTCCACAATTCCGAACCATGCCTTATTATTCTTGTGTACAGTTTCAATTTTGATTTTCCTAAACATTTCTCGACGGCGATGATATATTTCACGACATCGATTTCGGTTGATGTATCATTGTATTTTATCATAATCGTCCCTAGATATAAAAACTCGTTTACTGCTTCTGTTTTGTAGGTGTCATGTAGATGGAAAGTAAAATAGTCATTCTTTGTTGCAACATTCTCCATTAGCCGTTCGATCAAAAAATACTGTGTAAGTGCGGTATCGTGACTTTGAATCATAAGTTCGGTGGGCTTTTTTAAATCGACTATTATGGCGTTGAAAGCCATTTGGTCTGCAAGAAAGACAGTATGTCAGCGTTTTAAAATTCACGTCAAAATAAATGATATTATAAATGGTTTCAGGACTTCTTGATAATGCCAAAAGTAGTCACGATGGCATAGATAGCGTAATCTGATAAATTGTAGTTGCAGGGGTTTCTAAAGTTTGTAGTAAGTAATGAACGTAGTCTTTGATACTGAATGCACGTCGCAAAGGGGTGATTCTACTGAAATGAGTCGTCCAAGCACTATTTATACTGCATCTGGAAGGAATTGAATTTTATTTGTACTACGAGCGTGGCGACTGCAGGCATTCATAACCGAATGACGAAATCTTTCAGAAACATTATTTGTTGATCCTTCGTCAGTCCTGGCCAACGCGAGGTTCGTCACTGTATATTCTTCTTTATTCTTCACCGCTTTTGATTTTGTTGTTATATTTGATTATCTCTGGCTTGCTTGCTTTAGTGTCTGTTCGATTTGTCCCCCATAATGTGCATAGTCGATAGAAGTACGACAGTTTTGTTCTTCTTTGGCCCATATGGACAGACTGCTGCGTCTTCATTGCAGGCAAAATTCATTGAGTTTGCAGGCCTTTCATTGGGTGGCTGCATGATGCTTGGCAAGAACCTTTTATTTGTTCTCACTGTATCAACTAGTGTCATGTTCCATGAGTTCAATATTTTAGGTAGTTCTATAGTTGTGAAGAAGTAATCGGTAAAAAATGACTCAGAAACTGATTATTGAGAAATTTTTTTTCTTCTATATATACAAAAGATTATTGCCTACCCTAATGCCATTTTTTCGAAAACTTATCGAAAATTTTTGCAAAAATCAAGGGATTTTTTGGCCGAAAAGTGATTTTTGGAAAATTTGACATTGAATAACTTCGAAAGGGTTAACTTTTCGAAAAAATGACAAAAGGCTTTTTTGTAGGCAATAACGTTTCGTATTGATTGATCTAAAATTTTTTTCGAAAAAACCAGTTTTTGAGTAATGTTTTCGCCAAAAAGTGATTTTTGGTAACTTTGACCTTGAATAACTTTGAAAGGGTTAATCGGGTCAACATCTTTGTAAGAACTAAAGTTGTAGAGAATTTCATTGTCAACATTTAGGGCCTTTGTACGGGGTTGTACGACCTATAGAAACCGAGATACAAGGAAAACACCGGAAAACCGCTATATTTCCGGCGGCCATTTTGTTTTTTTTTTGTGATTCCGAAATTGTTTTCTTAAAAAGTCCCAAGGAAGCTGTAGACAAATTTTCAGCCATTTCCGAATTTTGTCTCATTTAAATGCTAATTTCCCCGCACTATTGTTCGAGGACAGTGATACTTTTATATGGGAAGTAAGCTCTCACCAAATTTCTGTTGAGCATTGTCTAGATGGTCCAAATTTGCCTGTTTGTATACTTTATGCACGTAGGTATATTTCATGCCAATCATGTACAATAGTAACTCTGCCGTCTGTTGTTAAATGGCCTTACAGTCCTTGTAGGACTCGGGCCAGTCATAGTTCCTTAAATCATTTCTCCTCGGACGTGCTGAAGTCTTTGCCTCACTGTTCCGAGGCTGACTTTTCGATACCATAATAAAAATGGTTTTCCGAGGAAAGGTTGGCGTTTGATCTCTCGCGTAATCCCTATCAGGAGAACTATAGTGCGTGGTATTCTTTGTTTTAAACCGCGAAGCACTCGCCTTGCACCCTTATGGGGCCTGTTACTCTTAAATAGAAAAGAGCATTCCGGGGTTGGCGTTTCTCAAGACGTCTTTCTTTGGTGTACCTGAACCACCAAAGATATCTGAGGCTGTTACTGTCCATCTGCCACCCGTTAACATTATGCCGCTGGACTAGGTTTAATTGGATTAGTTTGCTGACCGCGTTAGGGTAAAGTATGTTCAGTTCAATCAACAACATTATCCAAGTCTGGGAACTTTCAAACACCTGCGACACCACTTATTTCTGGTCTATAATTTTGGTTCCTCCACTACCGAGACGTGATATCTTAACCACGTGCATACCTTTCTTATAGTCTAATCCAGCACTGAACACATCCATTCTTCTACTGTAATTTTTCTTTTTGTTACTTAGAACGACAATAATAATGAATTTCTGTCATGGAATGTAACCCCACCCCCCGTATTCCATGTCTGCATATGTAAGCGCGTAAATTGTCAATTGCGTGTCTTGTCGCAACAAATGTATTCCTCCTTTCTAACAACTTGTTGGCACTTTGTTCTTTCATCCTCCATCATGTAATCGAATCGATTCTTGTGTGCAAGTTAACTATTAATAATCTGTTTAGCGTTCCATAAATAATTCATAAAGTGAGAAAGAATTGGATAAACCTACGATATAGGAATTTGTATTGGTCAGGAACTGGAATGAAGGTATTTTTTTTTTGATGAAGAGTAAATTGTGTGATCGTAATTTCACTTATATTTTGTTATTGACTCGTTTTATGTTTACTTGGTCGAGAAATTATGTAGATGAGATGAAATGAAGTGGATTTTTTTGTAGTTTTTTTCTGGATAATATAAGTATGAGATATTTTCCTTAGTATTCTTCAAGATAGACATATGGCAACAACAAATGTAAAATTAAACATACAACATTAGGCTTGTGATTGGATTCTTACTAGGATTTTTAAAGTGAATATTTTAAACGGAAATTTTACACATATTTTCATCACTGAACGATTGTGTGAATTTGTTTTTAAATCATAAATTTTCATTTACTCTTGGATAGTAATAATGGCCCCTTTCTGTGCCGCCGTTCCAATAAATAATGATCAGAGGTCAACGGCTTACACACAAACGACTACAACACAAAATCCATTGTTAGCCCTTCTGTCGGTATCAGTAGAGCAGTATTAAATAATTTCAATCCCTGTGCTCACAAAGGATATTCATCCCTAAAACACAAAAAAAAGGCTTCAGTTGCAATTAAAATCGTCTAATTTAGGAATAAAGGATTTTCATAAATTTCCATATAAATTAACGTATACCAAAAGAATCCTACAAATTAAGGTGAAATTTTCAGAATCCCATCCGCCCATCCCTTAGTTCTCTATTTTCCAAAAGCTCATCCTTTTTTTTCCTTCAGTATTTTCATAGATTTAAACTCTCGAATTACACACCAACCCCATCGTAATTCATCGCAAATAAAAATAATCCTGGCCTTTTGGGTGCCCTAAAGCTGTACCCCAAAAGGGACCCTCATAAATGTTCACCTTTCTGGGGGAGAGCGCTCCCATTTTTAGATACACTTGAATCCTGAACAGTATATACATATGTGTATGTGTGTTTGGATTTATATACATAATTGAATATTTATTTGTATGGTAGAAGAAAAAAAAACAGAAATGCTAAAATTAACTAGACTGGAGTATCCTTGGAAATTTTTTTTTCTTTTTTCTTTTTTTTTTGTAAATTTTCCAGATCCACATGTACGAATAGTTGGGAAGAGGGAAGATGTAGTCCGGGCAAAAGGACGCGTTTTGGCCAGCTTGGATTCTCGGGTAAGTAATTTTTGGAAGGATGCGGGGTGGGGAAAAATATTTTGTGTTTTTTTTATTCGTTGGTATAATATAACCAAGCATATATAGATATTTCGCATTTCAATTACGTTCATCCGCAGTGAATTTTTTTTTATATTAAATTTTGAATTCATAGTAACGCAACTGATAATAAAAGGAGCGAAAATTAATGAATATCTTTTCATATACAATTTCTATGAAAAGAGTAAAAACCCATTGTTTTACATTATTTCTGTTGAAAAGCAGCATTAATAGCAGCAAATAATTTTTTATGACAACATTTATTTTTCGAATACATAATTCACTGACGATTTTATGAGTTTATCGGGAAACTTATATTACCATAATATCGGAATTCAGTTGATTGCAGAGAGGGGTAGCTTCAATACACCAAAACCTCGGTTTGCGTCGTTCCGATTTGCGTCGTTTTCGAAGTTGAGTCGTTCATAAACTTTCGTCGTTTCAGAGTTGCGTCGTTAATATTATTGCGTTGCTAAATTTTATATAAAGGCGATTTCCCTTAACTTATTATAAATTAAAGTTCTCGTTGCAATACATATATGTAAATATATACTTATAACATGTTTTTATTCATAAAACTTTAATTTTTTCATGAAATATACTATTCTGGTACCAATTAACAAATAACTTGTAGGAATATACATAATACGAAAAATGATTTCGATTTGCGTCGTTTTGGTTTGCGTCGCCCTTCTATGGCCCATTAACGACGCAAATCGAGGTTTTGGTGTACTGATATTTGAATCAAAATTGTAATAAATAAACGTATGTAGGTACGTCCAGATTGAACTTGATCATAATACGGTATAATAATTAACAAATGCTTCACTCAACCCAAACCAAATTTCCCTTCGAGTTGGAATTACGTTTCGTATATGTGCGTTGATTTGAAATTGACTTTTAAATGATTATTTTCTTCTTCGTGAATCCGGTTTGATTGCTCTAACCTTTGGTATTGATTCAGTTCTCGAGAGTACCTATTCTTTTTGGCTGTTCAATCAAAGTAGTATTCGATGGTGTCAAATCTAAAACTCACCCTATCTCATCCGGTGTTCCATATGGGTCAACTTTACTGCTCGCTCTTTTCAAATCTATGCAAATAACCCACTATCGTTCCATTCAACTCAATTCACAGATTCGCTGATGATGGTATTCTGCGTTACTCTTGCGCCTTTAATATTACCAGACAAACCCATGCCAAGCCTTGTCTCTATGAACGCGGACCTATATGCAACTGAATCGACAGGAACATTGAACTCATTCTCCATTTGGGCTACCAAGAGTCGTATCGAATTCAATGTCTCCAAATCGAAGACTTGTCTGATTTCTAAAAAAACATGCAACACCTTCCCATCAGTGTCATTGGATAGTGCAGGACCATCGGTTAACACCTTAGAGATGACATTTACCAAACAAATGCTATGGAATATACCAAATCGTCCAACAAGTATCTCAGTGCCTTAGATTTCGTCAGAGATCTAAATTCCTCCCTTTATTCGGCCTTTCATTGAATATAACTCCCCACGCCACGTTTTAAACCAATTATTATGTTGATGTCTCGCACTTCCAAATTTTTGACGAATAGTTGATATTTACTCATAAGAATTGTGCCCTTATTTTTTTCAAATCGTTTCTCGAGCTTCTTCCGAGATTTTGAAATTTAAAATTCCGTTTTTGACTAATACCTTTTAAACGGTAAGTGTTATCGTAAAATAGTATTTGCAGAGTTTGTAGATTATGCGATTATCTACGAAAAAAAATATTACACATTTTCCCGTACGAATTGGCATTCATGAGATATCGCCGTTTTAAAGATTTAAAATACTTATTTGCGACTTGTATATAGGTCATCAGACGTTCAATAAATCCTTTGTTGGACTACGTGACTAATTTTTTCAGGGGTGATTCCTGGATTTATTTGGAGAAAAAATTGTTCTAGAGACGGAGGCAATCGCTACTATCCACTAAAATACAGGGTGTTTACGAAAAAAAAATTAATTTTTGTTACAATTTATTTAAACTTCAATTACTCCTAGACTAATTATCGTAAAGCAACGAAATTAGGCTCATCTTTTAGGTGAGTGTGTATTCTTTAATTTGGAATAAAGATCAAAAAGTGATTCCGATTAGAAGATATGTAGGTTTAAAGTGTGAGCAAAATCCCAATATTTTTCGTTTTTCAGCCGTTCGCCCATGCCTTAAACCTACATATCTTCTAAGCGGAATCACTCAACTTATTGATCTTTATATCAAATAAAAGAATACACATTTACCTAAAATATGAGCTTAATTTTGTTGCTTTACGATAATTAGTCTAGGAGTAATTGATGTTTGACTAAATTGTAAAAAAAAAATTTTTTTTTCGTAAACACCCTGTATTTTAGAGGATAGCGGCGACAGCGCCCGTCTCTAGAACAATTTTTTTCTCCAAATACATCCAGTAATAACCCCTGAAAAAATTAGTTACGTAGTCCAACAAAGGATTTATTGAACGTCTGATGACCTACATATATACAAGTCGCAAATAAGTATTTTACATCTTTAAAACGGCGATATCTCATGAATGCCAATTCGTACGGGAAAATGTGTAATATCTAATAAAATTGGAAGTGCGAGACATCAACATAATAATTGGTTTAAAACGTGGCGTGACCCGTTTTGAAGCGAGACTTGAAAAATCATCTTGGTATGGTTAGATGAAGTAAAGCAAAGGACCTTAAATAATTCGACGGCGACATTGTTTGCTTTACGATCGTCTTTTTGAGTTACCCTTACTAAAATTGCTTTTCCCGCAACGCAAGTCAAGTTAAAGTAGTTTGAGAGCTGGACTTTTATAAAAATTAGAAAAAAAAAATTTGGTGATATGATTGAACCCTGGGGAATACCGAATGAGATGGTATGGACCTAGATTCGATAGAGTACCTGAATAAAGGGCCAGAAATAAAGCTGTCAATATAGCTCTTTAGAACTGAGTCGACATCAATAGCTTGCAATTTGGTAAAAAACGGTTTAAAGGCCTGGAAATTTCTAGAGCGACAATACCAGACCCACCGAGAAGCGATGCACGCTTTCCTGTTAGCGTTTTGTTAGATACAAAGACAGAAGGTGTATGTCGTCTTATTTATGGTTGAATTCGAAGCCGTGCTCCTATTTCTGGTTCCATGTTATTGTCGGTTGCTACTACTAGCCCTTGGTGGGTAAATGCGTTAATTGTGGTACTAATGTTAGGTATTCTTGCAGACGGGGCCACCACGCACTTCTGGTGGATTGTGCCCCTTACTGTCACTCCCCAATCTCGGATCGCTTTTTTCCAACGCCAGATTGAAAAGGAGGCACGCTAGACCGTCCTTTTTTAGGAGTCCTATGCTGAAAGTCGAGTCGTGTTTCGTGACAAGTCGTTTGAGTTGAAGAAACTGACGTTTCAGTCGAATTACGACTTTCAGCACCGGGGGATAGAGTGGAAATGCTAGGTTGAATTTAGCCCCCTGTACTAAAAGTGGTGATTCGACTTAAACGTCACTTTCTTCAACTCACACGACTTGTCATGTCGTGACGACTTGACTTTCAGCACATAGGCCATAGATTGGTCTGGACAATCTTCCGGATATCTTTACTTGTCTTGTCACATTGGTCATAGGCAACCTACATAACCGTGCAGCTTATTGGTGATGTCAAATTCTCGCATGGCTTTGTAGAGTATACTACTCTTACTGTGTTCTGAGTAACTCCAGACATTTTTAGATGGCTTGCCTCAAGATGAAAATGTGATCAGTTGTTGATTTTCCTATGGTAAAGCTACACTGGTATTTTGCCTATGATGTTTCTGGCGCATGGCATCCTGTTCTGTAGGATTACGAAGAATATCTTATACGCGGTACTCAACAACTTTATACTGTGGTACCTAATTGGTGCACGCTGTGATATCATATTTTTATGTACCAGGTAGAGGACGCCTTTTTTACAGTCTTCCGGCATCACTTCCGCCTCCTACACTTGTAAAATTAATTTATGAATCGCTTGGTGTACTGTAGACCCTCCACATTTAACCAGTTCCAAAGGATGTCATCTGCACTCGAGGCCTTGTTGTTTTTGAGCCGGTTTATGGCTCTCTCTACTAACTTCTTCTAAGCTTGGTGGCGCAACGTAGGATTAAATATTTCCTGTTTCTGATGCCTCAGTTAACTCGCCATTCAACAATTCATGAAAGTGCTCTTCCCATTACTCCAAGAGGTCTTTAGGGCCAGAGATCAGATCCCCTTCTTTGTCCTTGCGGTACGTGCAACGCATTGTAAATTGCTGCAAGGCGAAGGCACACTATTAAAACGCGACCCGATCCGTTTTGATACGACGCGTGTTGCGTCAAATCAAATAGTACATTTTCCATATTAGACTGGGAGCTGGGCGGAATTGAGTGTGCAAAATGTGAGGACCGCATTCCGTCAACAGATTTCAGTTGAGACGAGCTCAAAGATGAATAATCCGGATGTTGCCGGTCAATTTTTGGGTCCAATTTTTTTTAACCCCCCTTTTTTTATTGGGACCTCTACGGCTTCCATGGCCCGCTTTTTGACGATGGATTTTGATGAAGCACCACAAAATAAGACGAAAATATATAACAAATTTTTTCGATATCACGCTTGGTTTTCGAGAGATTGGCACTTGAAGTTGACTTTTTGAGGTATTTCCCCAAGGTATTTCTGAAATTGCGCCCCGTCCCATTGCGCCCGGTGCAAGTGCACCATTTGCACAGTGCCGCCCCTGGTAATGATTGCCTCATAGGGCCCTTATGAAAAACAGCATAGCTGATTTTGTTGTGTGCTGCTCATGAGGAATCTAAGCTGAAAGCCTTCTTTCGGCATGCCCCTCATTTGCCACATGAGGCGCATGAGACACCTCTGTAATGGTAGTAGGTCATCTCGTCTTATCCGCTAGGTTACTAAAACCGAAGAATTTCTGTTTTAAATAAGAAAACGATAATAAAACATATCATTTTCCAATCTCCAAACTTTTCATAAATTCTCCATTAAAATTGAAATTCACAACCTTATTCTGCCTCCATTGCCTGCCGCCCATCTGGTTTTTCTATACAACCCAGAAACTACTTGCCAATTAAATTAGGGTTCAATGAAAATTTTGGCAATCTCCGGTCATGGCACGTTTTCATTTGCCAAACATTTCGTTATAAATCCAAAACAGTAATGGTCCTGTCCCACTTTACATATATATTTTACATGGCCGATAATAATTCTGTTATTGAAGATTGCATTATTCACCGAGAGAGCAGAGCCTGTGTTGTTACCCAATGAGTTACAAAATAATTTATGTTAAGCCATTATTATATGTGCAGTTTAATGTTATCACTGGGGAATTTCAGAGGTGCCCTTTCACTGCCACACACAATTTCCATTCGACGATATACTTTCATGTGTTTTACATTATTATTTTCAATTCGCATGTCAGTAAAGTCGTATTTTGCCCATTTTGATGTGACCTTTTGTATACATGTAAACAGCGCGGTGATTGGAATTTAATTTTGTTAGATTTGTGAAAAGTTTCTGATTTACATAAATAAGAGTGTTGCGTGGAATCTGTAACAACTGATAAACAAAGTGTTTTTTTCTGTAGGGCATGAGAGTTATTATGAAAATGGACGTTTCTTATACAGACCACTCGTACATAATTGGACGTGGTGGTAATAATATTAAGCGTATTATGGAGGAAACTGTCACACATATTCACTTTCCTGATTCGAATCGTTCGAATCCAACAGAGAAAAGTAATCAGGTATCATTGTGTGGTACACTTGAAGGTGTGGAGAAAGCAAGATCGCTGGTACGACTTTCTACTCCATTGCTAATATCATTTGAGCTACCGATAATTGCACCAGGACGGCCAATACCAGATCACGAAACACCTTATATTAAGGACGTTGAAACGAAGTATAATATTCAGGTGAAATTCGAATTTATTATTTTTATTAATTTTGTTATTAATTTCTTTTTTTTCTGATTTTTGTTGGTGAAATTTAGGTTATTTTTTCTACTAGACCGAAGCTTCATTCTTCGCTCGTTCTTGTTAAAGGTTCTGAGAAGGAAGCAGCAAGAGTACAAGAAGCCACACAGCATCTTATTAATTTTACGTGTGAAAATATTGCGGTAAATATATTGAAATTTTACTTAAATATAAATCTTAGATGTTAATTTTTAAAATTTAGTGATTGATAACTTTGTAGAATTCTTTTAGGATGTCCTTTGCGTAGGAGTAGTAATATGGAGTCTGAGTCTACTAGGAACTTCGTCCCTGTGCGCTTGTCTCGGATGAAAAGGCATTTGCGCACCTCGTTACACTTAAGATCGCCTCAGTTCATTTGTTGGCCTTTTTTTAAACCTCCGATAATAGTAGCAAATCCACTTTTGCTTCGCGACCTTGTTTGCGTGTCGCTGTGTCCGAATTTCCGGTAGGCTGCACAGCACCACTGAAACCGCCTTGGTAGATTTCTCGACCTTTGTTTCCAAAGTCCATAGTTGGAAAGGTTGGTCGAGCGCAGCTTGGTCATACTTATCACTTTTTAGAGATTTAGGACCCCATTCCTGACTTGCTGGAGCGCTCTGCAGTCAATTTTCTTTCCCTCTTAGATAACGCGCCTACCACGTGGTTGAATTTGGTGGTGTCAACTGAGATGCCACAGGGCTTCCATCTGTGCAAACCATATCTCATTACTTAGATTTTTGGATTATGTGTGAAAGCTAGGACAGAACGCACGCACCGCACGCAGGCATGTATCTGTTTCCAGCTTAATGAAGCGGGCAACGCATTATTTCTTCCTGTACAAAAACGTTGGGTTTCTCCATGGGTAGCGCTAGTAGTCAGTCCCACGTCTTGCATCATCTTGCGGAGTCTTCTAAAAAAATCGGACTTACTTCGTTTTTTCTACCAATCAGTCAGGAACTTCTCTAGGAGGCGAAGCGTGTTGCCGCATATCCAGGAGGACTGTTGATAGGACCTCTCTCGAGCTGGTCGTTCTTCGACACATTATTGCCGCTTTCAGGATCCGATGGCCTCTTTACAACATGCCGTTTGTCTGCGTGGTCGTTCGCAAGTGGGTAATCCCTAGCGATGTGGCCAACTCATGAAATAGCGATGACTCGAATTGACATCCTAGATCTGTTTTCACTCTCAGCGACATACCTTATTTGTATACGGAGCTCTGATGCAATCGAGGTGTCTCGTACGTCGGGTCTAATTTGTGTCCGAGACCTGACTAAACTCACAAATTCATTTAAATAACGTTCGTTATTTACCGTTAGAGATCGGTAGAAGCCGCAAAGACATTACTTCGGCTGGCGTCATCAATGTTACCCTTAAAAGGGTCCTCGAACCGATTCCCACAAGAGCCGGAACAGTGGAGCATACGGATCAGCAGCCTTCTGTCTCTGCTTTCTTTGCGAGAAAGGTGACTTCGATAAAGCTTGCTTTCCCATTGACAGGCTGTGAAAAGCTGGATACTGATACACGCGCGCTTGCGTTGCGGGTAATGACAGATAGAATAGAAGTTTGTGTATGGGTATGCAAATGCGAGCTAACAGATTGTTGCCTGAACGTCTCGCACACAACGCACACACTGCTATGCTTTCAACTTTGTCCGCGTTGCTGCTTCCGGCATAGGCTCAACTGCCCAAACACAAGCACAAACAACAAACATAAGCACGCGTCACTTAAATTTTATTGTTATGTGTGAAAGACGAGGCGAAAAGCAAGCCACGCAACTGTCATGAAACCTCTTTGCCTATTTTTGAATCATTGCCCGCACCGCACGCCCGCGTGTATTTGCTTCCAGTTTGTCACCGTGAGGCATCGGAAGGTACTACAGAGAAGCTCTTGTCTATCGGTTCTGTGGGTCTCTAAACTGGTTCCAAAACTATCCATCATTCTCCCCGGCGTACCCGGCATACGGCAATATGGCATTGAGTCATGGGGCTGGCTTAGATAACTAGATGCTGCTATCTGCTGGTATTTCTTTGCTTTTCTCAGTCTCTTTGAACTTCGTATTGCTTAAGCTTCTGGTGTATGGTGTAAGGTCACTTCTCCTTTCTCCACACATCCTCTGACCTCATCGTCTGGTTCAGGATATTCTTCGGTGTTAGCTGCATCTCAGCCGTCGTTTCCAGCACAGTCCTACACTCCCTAAACCTCTGGCATTTAAAGAGGACATAATCCGGACATTCTGGGCAGAACGGTGAATCGTCCAACCCGAAGCGATAAAGGTATGTCCCCTATACTATCCATGCCCACTCAGGAAAAGCCTGGGTAAGTGTTTGTTCTGAATTTGTTTTTTTTTTATTTGATAGTCTAACCTCAGGTGTCACACTTTGTACTACCAGTTCGTCATGTCGTACAAGTCATGTACAAGTCTAGTATTAAGCTTAGCTCGAATGATAGAGAGAAAGATGGGATAGGTTAGGAGGAGTCAGTGGAATGTTGGAAGAAATAGCGATGAACCTTGCGTTTGAATTCTTGGCGTTATATGAGTTGGGGAATTCTGACTGTGGAAGGTTGTTCCACAGTCGAGTTGTATTTGTTATAAACGAATTTCTAAACCGGATTGCGCGCGAAGATAAGAGTTGTAAACTGTGAGGGTGAGCCGAGCGGGGAAGTCTTGTATTGTGGGAGAAATGTTGCCGTGGAGGCATGAGGTTACTTATTTCAGTGGAGCAGTCATTGTGGTAAAAGCGAGAAAATTTTGTAAAAGCTGCTATATTCCTACGGTGGCTTAACGAGTCAATTGAAGAGCAAATGGCGCTATCACCAATAAGGTTGAGAGCGCGGTTTTCCACCATGTCTAGTGGTTCGCCCTGGCCGACGGCTGAAGGAGGAATTTTCACCTTTTGAGAAATTGCAATGACTTTATACATCGACAATAGCTGCGTATCGTAGGTGATGTATTTTTTCTCTATTGCGGAGAGTTGTTTCTAGAAGAACGCGAGTGATTTAAAGTATTTCCCGTCTGATTACTGTAGAGCTGCCAGAATGGCATTCTCTAATGTGCCAACATGTTAGGCGAGTTCAGCTTTAGAATATGGGTGTGCTAGTAGTGTGAAATTCTTTTGGGATGTCCTTAAATAGTCCAATAAATAGGTCGAAAAAAATGCCTTCGTAATGCGAAAAATACCGCACGCGATTTTTTTTACCAAATGATTTTATATATTTATATAAGCTTAAATTCAAAATGGCGTCATCCCCACCCTCTTGCTAAACTTACAGTGAAGTAAAAGCCGTAGGATAAAAATTGTCCGACATTATTCAATGAAAATTGTCCAAGATTTCCAATTTTGCAAAAAAAAATATTAGTTAACTACGTATTTTTTGAAGAAAAATGTGGTTTTAGTTGAAATTTTAGTTAAAAAAACGAAATTTTGATTTTGATGACTCATTGCTTTGGAAGTTGTTAGGGTAGAGCCTTGACTTTTACAGTTTTAGATAGGTGTGAATATTCTGCGTACATTGATACCTTATTCATAAAAATACCTCATGGGGTTACAAAAATACAGGGTGATATGTAAACCTCTACCAAAAAAACTTCAAAACGCCCTAGCTGCTAAATGGTTACGATTTACCGCCCCCCTCCCTTCGATTGTTTATTCGTCTATCCAAAACCTATCCACAGCCGGCCGCTTTGTAAACTTAGCGTTATACACCCTATAGTAGGGAAAAAACTATTTTTGAATCTACGTTTTTCGACACTTAACGCGCCATAACTGGTGCAATATTAGCCCTACGTAAAAAATGATAATAACAAAAAATATAGATAATCGTGTGTTCTATAAGTCTTACACAGGATTTTTTCATGTAGAATTTACCATTAACGAATTATAGTGCAAAGAAAGTGATATATTAAGTTTGAAGCACTTTTTCTCCGTAGATATTGACTTAACACAAAAAAGTTCCAAACAGAAAAGTTAAATCACTTATTTATCTACAAAAAAGATAATATACATTTTTGTCGTAAAATGCATAGTTTTTGAGATATAGAATTAAACGCGTTTTCCTTCAGTGTAAGTTTATATACTTCGTAGACCTAAATTCTATTCCACTTAATAGCGTTGTGATACAAAAAAAACCCAGTGTTAAGTGTACAAATTGCACAAACACGCAATAACTCGCATATTCTAAAAAACCAACTCGTTTTTATTATCAAAACATAAATGTCATCAGCAAAAATGGGTATTTTCAGAAAATTTTAATTACTTTTAAGCAATGAAATCAAGCCAATATTTGCATTTCAAAAACACAATCCCGAAAATCCTTTCATGGAAAATCCTGCTCTCTTTTCCAAACACCCCTTGATCCTTGTTTGTGTTTTTAGAGAACTTTTTGATAATTCCCATTTATTGCTTGTGAATGTATTTTTTGTTGTTGTTGTAGTTGTTGTTGTTGTGTTTTTGTTGTCTTCCCCAGTTATTTCTCATTCGGCAATTATTTTTTAGAGCCAAATTCTGGTCCATATGCAATTGGAGATTTCGCCACAGCATCATGAAATTGTGAAAGGCAAGGACAGCACAAACCTCTTGAACATAATGGAAAAGACAAAAACAAAGGTTTGTGCAATGTTTTCCGGTTTATGCCTTGTTCCTTGTTATATGCCCCTTTTGTGTGTCATTGGTAATTTCTATTCTTATGTGTTTCAGATTTACATATACATATATATGTAGTAGAGAATTTCCTTCCTTTTAGTGTTTTTCATCCACAATTTTCATTCAACACAATTGTGAAAGTTTTCCGTATACTCTATTGAAATGTGTGTGGATTAAGAGAAATTTGTTCTGGTTTTGTTCAATTTGTTGCTGTTTTATTTGTATTTTGTTACAATGTAAGTTGCTAAGTTATGTTAATTATATATTATTCTTAGTTTCATTACAATCGGAAACAAAAAAACAGTATTTTTCAGGAAACACAGTATATTTAATTAAATTTTATATGATTTTCATTCAATACAACACAATTTCAGATTATGTTCCCCGATTTAAATGACATGAACATCAAGCAGATAAAAAAATCACAAGTGACCATTACTGGTACAATTGATGGTGTTTACAGAGCCAGACAGCAGCTTATAGTACAAAATAATGATACTAATTCTGTTTTTAGTAAACTAAAATAATTTATATATTTAATTTTTTTTAGGGTAATCTACCAATCACGTTGATATTTGATTATCCCGAAACACAGGCGGACACCACAAAGATTCTCAATTTAAATACAAAATATGGTGTTTTTATATCAGTTAGACAGAAGCAAAGGCAAAGTACGATGGCAGTTTTTATAAAAGGTGTTGAGAAATTTATTGGTAAGTATTAATAAAATAAATTTTTACAGAATTCTTATTAAAAAAACACATACATAATTTTAAATATAGACAAAATATACGAAGCACGACACGAAGTATTGAATTTGAGTACACCAATGATACATCCAGAAATTCCATCAACATACCTTTCACCAAAAGATCGAGATCTAGAAAGTGCATATCGTCGAAATCTACCATTGCTCCTATCAAGCAGTTCAGAAAGTCCATTAACACCAAACTTTCCAATTACACCATCTTTTGGGTCACCATATAAGAACAATAATAATAATAATAATAACAACAACAACAACAACAACAACAATAATCACCAACATTCAAAATATCAAGATACAACAATCGTCAACATCAGTCCACCAACGTCAAAATTCATGCAATTGAAGAGCTTCCATCGCGCCCAACACCAGAACAATAACAACAACAACATCGCCAACAACAACACTATCAATAATTATCTCTCCATGCCGACCATTCCACCGCCGCCAATGATGAGGCAGAGCTTATCACCACGGAATAACAGCAACAATACCAGTGGTTATCAAAGTTTTAGCAGTAGCACAAATTCCCTGGAGCAGTCCTATCCACCTTACAATTCGATTCCGTCAACATCCAGTGTACACTATTCACCGGAGTCTCCTTTAAATAATGACAATAAAGGACGAAGGATGAGCGATGGTGGTATGCAGAATATCGCCGCCGGCGGTTGTGCCTCGTGCAACGGCAGTGATTACAGGACGCCACACTTTAACATGAAGGTGAGTATTTCGAAAATTTTGTGATCAGCTTAGAATTGTATTAATTAACGTAAATATAAAAGAGAGACTGCAAATCTGCAATAGGCTAAACTCGGGGTTGTTGAGGGATGTACGAATGCGATACAAACGGATTACGGACTATACTATTAGGAATTATGAGAGAGGATAATCTGCAAATGGTTCTATGCAAGGATGGTGGATCGATACTCGTCCGAATTTATAGGGAAAGTAGTTTTTTTATGTGCCAGTACTAACGGCAAGAATGATCCTTTGTACTATCAGTGCGTCATTTCGTTAGTCACGTCATGCAAGAAATTTCTGGTAAAAACTTTTGCTCCAGGGATAGAAAATGTTTGAGGTTATGAGGAGTCAGGAGGTTGTCAAAGGAGATCGCGATAAATTTTGAGTTTGAACTCTTGGTTGTGGTAGGAGTTCGAAAATACAGAAGGTGTAAGATTGTTCCACAGTCGAGTTGTTCTACTTAGAAACAAATTCTTTTAAGAAATCGTACCGGTTCACAGGAACATCAAAGGTAACGAGATTAATTGGCCATACAGCGAGCAAATCTTGTAGACATGTTGAAATAAATCTACCCTGCGATTTTTCGACGCTATAATTAAGAGAAAAATCGTAGGAATTCAATGAATGTGTTTTGCAAAAAATTGGTCCAGGAGAACAGGTGGAAAAAAGCTAATAATGGTAGCGAAAACACGTTTTTCAACGTTTTAGGTGCGAAAAAATTTTGTTTTAGAGAGTGAAAAGGAGTTTAATGCATATATTTTTTTCAATTTGGCGTTTTAAGAATGTTTAAAGAAATATTTAATTTTTTTTACCCCATTTACGAATTTCATGCTGCTATTTATTAGCTGAGACCCGCAGTGAAATGCTTCGATTTTTTCATGACGTATTATTTTTCATACAATTTTGATTCATTTTTCATTTTTCAAAAAAAATTAAATTTACAACAACCACTAAATATTTCCGCCTGAAAAAATTACTGCCTTTTTCCAAAACTAAAAGGTATCTTTTGCCAAAGTTTCAGCTTCATAAAAATTTTTTTGTCAACGAAAAAAATTAAAAACCAAAAAACCGGTTTTCTGCCATTTTTTCGAAAAATTTTGAAGTTAGGGTAAAAACGGGTCACAAAAATGTTGTAGATATTTTTATTTCCTACAACTTGTACCTTTGACTTTTTTCGATAGGATGCACAGTTTAGCCAGAAATCGCTAAAAACTGTTGTCAACCCCTAAAAACCCCCCCTATTCCACCCCGGATAGCAGCTGTCGGTTCGATTTATTTTTCCATTTTTTGCAAGAGCTTGTTCGACAATATCCCGCTGTCAGATTGCTCTAACGAATTTTTTTGTTGTTCGAACCCTATTTTTGCTGGACTATCAGTAGATTTCGAGAAATCAAAATTTTTTCCTGTCAGGCATATATGAAAACGCTCGAAAATTTCCATCGCAGGAAGCTCGGCCGGCAGAAAGCTTGCCTACACCATATTTCACTTCCCCTTCGCCGAAAGGTGTTTTTTCTGAAAATCAAGAAAAGTGCCTGTTTTCAAACGCATTTATGAGGTATTAAATCGAACCTCACCAGTTGGTAGAGTAACTCTTCGAGAATAAATAGGGCTTTTCAAAATAAGTCTAGCACCACTTTGGACCATGTTCAAACTTTTTTCCTGAAACGGCTGTTTTTACATTTTTGAGATTTACGCGAAAAGTTATAATTATTTTTGAATGAAATTTTTATTGTAGGTAGGCTACAATTTAAGCCACGAAACAAGGTTCTTCGATAATTACAGTCGCTGTAATTAAATGTCAAAAAATTGCCATATTTCGCGGTTTTTATTTTTTTGTGCAAAAACCTGTTAACCGATTTCAATTGTCCAAAGCTCATAATTTTCGTCTTTTTAAGCGCTATTACATATTATTTTTTGTTTTCCAAAAACAAAATTTTTTCGCACCTAAAACTTTGAAAAACGTGTTTTCGCTATCATTATTAGCTTTTTTCCACCTGTTCTCCTGGACCGATTTTTTCCAAAACACATTCATTGAATTCCTACAATTTTTTTGCCTTTTTTTCATAGTTGGCAAGTAGCTTTTCATAGTAAGGAAAAGGCAAAAAATTGAAAATTGAAATTTTTTAGTGTTTTCAAAGGCCTAAAATGGGCATTTCAAATAAAGTAACGAAGTATTGCGTATGCCCACAAGAAAGTACATAAAAAACCTAATATTTAAAAAAAATATTTTGCTATACGATGATTTGGCATAAAATGGCGGCAATTTTAAATTTTTTTCGAAAATGCGATTTTTTGCAGTAAAAACGAATTTTTTTTTTTAAATTTCAACCACGTATTTATAGCATCAAAGTACATCTTTTCTCCAATTTTTATCAAAATCCGACCTTTTTCCCGTTATTTATTGCATTTTTAGTAAAATAAAACAAAATTTCATACATTTTGGTTTTTTGAGGTTAGGATTCATTTTTAAAGTATTTATACCGAATCAGTTCGATAGTCTATTCATTTACGAGTATTTTCCAATTTTTTTTATTGTTCTACGACCAACAGAACTGGAGAAATTAAAAAAATAGTGTAGCAATGCACTCAAAATGCATCAAAAATGGACATTTATGCAATTTTCTCGTGCATCACAGGACCGATTTTGCAGACATTTTGTTTTTCGCTTTATCTTAACATATGTAAAGAAAAAAACAAAAAAATCCAACTTCCCAACTACATCATAACTTCGCTTTTTTTTGTTTAATTTCCCTCTACTATGAGGTATATATACTGTCCAAAAGTGCGGCTATTTACTTGGCCTATTGTACTACACCCCTATCAGTGGCGTAACTGGCAAAATGCCACAGACCCCTGACCCAACGGGGGCCCTGGTTTTAACAAAAATTAGTAAAAATTATAAATTTTATATAAGTACTTAAAATCAATTCATACGGATTACATACATCTGTAAATTTCTAGAATTCGGTTTTTTTTTCTTTTACAGATTCTTATACTGTCTTAAAACTCTGTTTTCGATAAAATGACAAGAGGGCGTTTCGTATTTACTGATCAAAATTTGTTTTTGAAAAAACCAGTTTTTTAGTGATTTTTTTGCCAAAAAGTGTTATCACCGGCGGCCATGTTTTTTTTGTGATTCCGAAATTGTTTTCTTAAAAAGTCCCAAGGAAGCTGTGGACCAATTTTCAGCCATTTTGGAATTTTGTCTCCTTAAAATGCTAATTTCCTCGAACAACTAATAGATAAATAATTAAATAAAAATAAAATTAAATTACAACGTGACGAGTTTTACTGGGTGGGGCCAAGTTCATCGAAACTACAGGCCTGGAAGCAGACTTTTTGGTTGTGTCTGTGGCGGGCCTATTATCTATCACTTTTGTAAGAATTTATATGTGACAGAATAGGTTTGCGAATATTTGCTGTAAAAAGTGATAAAACAATGTATTTTATTACTTTTTACAGATTATCAGTGATTAGTGCGGATTATCAGTGATTAGTGATTTAGCGATTTATGGTGGGGGGAGGTAAGGTTTTAAAGGCGAAAAAAGGCATATTTTCATGATTTTTGTTTGGAGATATGAATAATGTTGGTTTATTTATTTCATATACACCTTATAATATAACATCTGACCTATCTTTGGAAAAAATTTCAACTAAGAATATCAAGAAATAAGTCTGTGACAGCGAATCACCGGAGGCGCCTCGAAAAAAAGTTGTTTCCATTTGAAACAAAAAAAAAACAAAATGCGTTTAAAAGGTGATATGATTCCCTAGGTAATCAGGAAGAGGTTTTTTTGTCGATTTTTTTTATTTTTGGCAGCATTAGGAAGTGAAAAACGCGATTTTGCGTTTTAAAACCTTACCCCCTTAATTAAAAAAAATTAAAAAGAAGTGAGTGATTAAGTGTGTTTCAAGTGTGTTAATTGTGAAGGTGGCCAATTTTGTTTCCATTCGCGTTGGTTTTTTGGTTTTTATTTAGGGTAAAAATGTTGAATTTGTGTGGTAATAGAATAAAAATTGATTTTGAAGTGATTAAAGATTATAATGGAATAGTTATTAAAATCATAAGTGAAGAAAAATTTGAGGGAAAAGTATGAAAAGTTATTTTTATTCTTGTTGTGTGATGGTACTTGGACTTATGTGTTTTATAACTATTCCAAAATAATCTTTAAGCACTTTAAAATCACTTTTTATTCCATTGCCATACAAATTCAACATTTTTTCCCTAAATAAACACGAAAAAACTACCGCGAATATGTCACCTTAACAATTAACACACTTAATCACTCACTTATTTTTAATTTTTTTTATTCAATCACTAAAGCACTAATCACTGATAATAATCTATGTGCACTAAAAAGTGATAAAATACAATATTTTACCACTTTTTATTGCAAAAACAAAGTTAAAAAATTGCTTCGTACGGCTTCGGCCATGTTGGGTTGGTGGGGGTCGGAAACGATATCCAACACCACCGGCGTGCTCAGCACCCTCGAAGACGGGGGAAGTGTTTTTTAAAAGGAAACCGTGTAAGGCGCGTTTAACCCCTCTTGGGGGTGGTTTTTAGCCGTTTTGAGGGGTTGCGCAACCGAAAATAGAAATTCTAACAACGCCATCGTGTTCAGCGTCCTCGAAAACGGGGGAGAGGTAGTCTTGTTCCAGCTAAAAGTAGTTACCATTTTCGGGGTTTTTCCGACTCACACCGCCACTAGTACACAATTGAGGAGCGCCAGAACAAAAACCGATAAATCCCATTTTGACATTATTTTTTTTTATGATGGCAATTGGTTGTTTTCGTACTTATTTATAACCATCGTTCATCGAACCTGTTCAGAAACGGCTAAATCTTCTTCAAAAACCTTCCCAAAATCACTGACCTGAACATAAACCGATAAATCCATTGAGGGTGTCAACACTAGTATTCCTTCAGCAGCAGCAGAACCGATTTTACAACTTAATCTAGGTCTATACTGGTATTCTTTCATCGCGGGTAACGTTCTTGTCTTTACGCGGAGATATCTTATGCGGAGATTCTGGTGAACATGTTACTACACTAACCTCTTATGCTCTTTCTATACCTCTCTCATAAAAAACCGTTTCTGCTGCTGCTGAAGGAATACTAGTGTAGATTGGGCCAAGGGTATCCAATTATATCCAATGATATATCAAATTAGTCTGATTAAAAACCGATAAATCCATTTTGTTTTTTATAATATCTCAACAGGTACCGCACACAGGAATGTGGTATTTAGGTTTCCACACTGTGTTATCAACACCAATAAATTGGTAAACTTCGTTCACCTCTAAATTATAAAGCCATAGACTTGCACAGATTTTTTCAATTTCCCAAAAAAACTTAAATGTGATTTATCGGTTTTTGTTCCGACGCTCCTCAATTTTGGTCAGGGCGTCATATATTTTGTAAACATCTCCATTGTAGGAATGCACTATATCGATCATGAGCGAGTTCATACTCCGACTCGCACTTGGCCGATTCTTGGGTGGCTGTGACCACAACCTTTTTTGAGGGCTGGATCCGCCCCTGCATACAACACCCAAGATTTCAAACGTAAGGTTCATCGCCACCTGCTCCTGTACCCCCCAGGACCTTCCCAAATCTATCATATTCTCTTCTATCTTTCAAACCAAGCTTTGCTAAAAGACATTGCACCATGACCTGAACGACATGACAGACTGTGGTAGTACAAAGGGTGATTCCTAAACTTGGTTTTCCCACATAAAAAAAAACTCAGAGAGTCAGACGAACACTTTCTTTGCAGTTGTCTGGCTCTCTCTAGGATTCAACGCAGTGCATTTCGATATACTTCTTTTCAACAGGTTTCGGAGAGGTTTCGATGCTTAAAATAGGAGATTTGGAATATATGGTCTTTACTTCGTTTTTGCGGCCCCAGTCGACAATGAGTTCTGTTGATTGAGTTGAACATAAGTCCACGATCATAGATACAAGGTCTGGCAATGTCTTATCGTAGGCGTAAGACTAACGTTATCAGTGTAGTAGGCTGCAAGGGGCTGCGAGTAGGTAATTTATAAAGATTAAGAAAAGAGCGGGTGATAAAATTGAGCCTTGCGGAATACCGGCAGATATAGTTTGAGGTTAAGATTCGGCGCCCTCTAGTATTACTTTACTGAATGGCCAGAAAGGCAACCCTTAATCCAGTTCTTTAGAACTGAGTCAATTATAGTGCCAAATTCGTTTTGCAAAGTGTGAATGGGTTGGTGCATCACTAGCTAATACTAGAGTCTTATCTAGTATTTTCTAAATGAGATTTTAAGGATGATTGGGGAACAAAAATGGATAATCGGCGGGAAGCTGAAGAGCGCTTCTTTGCTTTTGGTCTGTTTCTTTTATAAAAGAGGTTCAAACTTTTTAGCCCTACTCATAAACTTTTATTAATACCAACATACATATTTTGTTGTTAGGAGAACATATGTCGACTCTTAAAGTGAGTTCTTTAGGTGTTATATGGCGCATTTCTAGAAGTTTAAGTCGTTCAGAGATATTCTGTAGTGCATGAGGCTTATTAGGTGTTGCTGTGGGAGTATTTCTACACTCCTGCTGGATAGCACCTACTTTTTGAATTTTGAATTTTGTCTGCTAGTATAAAAAGTCATCTTGGCTTTGCGTGTTTTCTATGAAAATTAATCATTCAAGCTAGTAAATACAAGTCTGTTGTCCCCTTTCTACGTAGGAGATCATTCAATCGCCTTTCTTCGGAGTCCTGGGTGCGATTTAGATGGTTGCATCTGGCTTGAAGGGGTAGTTTCATGAGAACGTCTGAAACAACAATTACCATTGTTTCGGTAGGATGGGTCACTATTAGTTATATTTGATGGTACTAAATGCAGTGGCGGCGCAAGGTCTAAATTTGATGTAGGCAAGATAAATTTTGCGATGTCCTCTGGTGTTGCAAGAGGATAGACCAGCTTTAACTGAATGGCATATTTTATCCCAATCTTTGGATATATCTGGAGCAACCAAGCAAAGCTGCTCCTCCTCAAGACGAGGGATGAACATCTGTAATCTTCCAAAATTCTGGATAAACTCTTTAAAAGTACGACGGACGGAAAAGTTTGTGCAGAAGGTGAGGAGCATTGTTGATGCAAGTTGATGCTTCGTTATCTATTTTAGGACCAGATACACGTGGTATTGAATGATAATTTTAAGTCAGAGGTGGACCATGCTTGAAGTAAGACGAGTATAGTCTGAAAGGTGTGCGCGCACCTACAGCACTTTTTATGATTAGTTGAATTGAACAATTTTTCTAGCGACATGCTTTCAATATTAGTATATACTCTCTAAAAATTAACCAGTGAAAATTTTACTGGTTCATCCAGTAAACAATAATTTTACTGGAAAACCAGTTAATTAGAGTCTGTTTACTGATTGAACCAGTGAAAAGTTCTCTCTAAAAATGAATTAGTAAAAATTTCACTGGTTCAACCAGTGAATTTAATTTTACTGGTTTAACCAGTGAAAAAATATATGTGACTCATATTCTAGGCAATTATCTTCATGACTGTAAAGGGTTCCATTTGGCATACTCAATAAACCGACTCTCGTTTGTTTACGGCGGGCAAGCAGCATTTCGGTGCTTAGATGGGGGACCGCTTGGGAAAACGACACTCGCGCTAGGAAAAAGATTTTTTCTTTTTTTTTACGTGATTTCACTGGTTCAACCAGTGAAATTTCACTGTTTCCTATTGGTTGACTGATTCAATTATAGGATATTCACAGATTTCCAGTTGTCGACATTTCACTGATTCAAATAAAGGCTATTCACTGATTCAGATTTAGACAATAGTACTCTTTATTTCTTATTCCTATCTTTATTTAATAACAATTTCTCTCTCAAATAGCAGCAAAAAGCTTTTGATTTTGATATGAAGCGTGTTCTTGGACTAAAAGCAATCGAGAGACAACCGCAGCAGGGTGAGCTACGTACTCCAAATGCCAACTGGATTGGATTAGGTCTGAATAATACTTCCCCATCACATCTCGAGACCGGGGATGACATGGAATGGATCCGCAATCATCAAGCATCACCATATAATCTAACAACTGGCGTTATTGATGCTATACCAACAAATCGACGTAGTCAGCTGTCACAGCATCAAGATATTCATTCCCTTTTGGCAAGCCTAGGATTAGAGCACTATATAAGTATGTTACTGCGTTTTGTGCTGTTTGTTTGTTGAATATGTGGTTTTAATCAAAACATTTAAATATATCCCCCCCCATGACAGAGATTTTCGTTTTAAACGAAATCGATTTAGATGTGTTCACATCATTGACAGAGGAGAATCTCATCGAGTTAGGCATCACAGCATTTGGTGCCCGTAAGAAACTTTTAGTAGCAATTCATACATTGGCATCAGTAGCAGTTGCTAACTCATCTGTGGTCTCAAATACATCCCCAATTTATTCGGGTTCAGCAGCGCCAGGTGCTGAGAGACGAACATCAAATGGATGGTAAACATTGTAACATTCTATACTCTGTACAAGCATAAGCAATCACCCTCTGCACACCACCCCCGTATTCCAAAAAAACAAAAAAAAATTTTATGTATATATACTTTATAGCAGAGCTCTGTATTATAATAATATATGATTCCACAAAATACAAAAACACACACACAAATATTATATATATATGTACATACATGATGGTAATATTTACAAGAAAATAAAAGCCATAAGGATGCAGGCGAAATTAACTAAATTCTCACTGAATAAAAAAAATAAACAAGTTTTTTTTATAAATACACACTTCAGTAGAGATTTCATAAATTTTCCTTGGGATAATGTTTATTTCTTGTTCCTTAATTATTTTCGTGTATCCCCCCTAGGTTTAAGTATGCATGCTCTTTAAATATGTATTTATAAGTTAGTTAGATAACAAAACAGTACTAAAATTGTTTTTAGTGGTATTATTATGTTTCCAAATATTTATTATGTTTGTCGAAGCAAAACTTTATAAGGAATATTTATTGAAAAAATAATAATAAACAGAATAATAATAATATGTAACAAAACCATCCACTAATTGTATGGAAAAATTTAAATACATGTGAAAAAATTGAATATGACTGTGTTTTTAGTTTTTGTTTGACAGGTGAAAAGAGCGGATACAGTGGATTTAAGAGCGATCGAACTTCTGTATAATCACTGGGACGCAGATCGTAGCTGCTTACAGAATCATAAAATCCATTAAAAATTAAATATGCGAAGGTAGAAGATTTTTATTCCTCGAAAAGACGAAGCGCTCGATCGCACCAGAATACCGATTGAACTCAATCGCAACATATAGTCATTCCTTAACCTCTTGCGCTTATGATATGAAAACCTGTTATCAGTCATCGACCCATAATTCCATTATTTGAGTCAGAGTCTCAAACACTATAGTTTGTGATTGGATTGCTACCATGGCGACTGTTCTTTTGGAACGGATCCTCTCCTACCTACAGGACAATAGAATAGCAATACCAGATTGACTCAATCTGCTCAATCTCACCAATTAAAATTATCAATATCTCCTTGAAGCTATAGTTCTCCTACTATCTGCTTCAGCAACCTCAAGACAACACTTAATTTGTTCTGGCTTGTAACTGACCTTCGAACTTAGCTTGTTATTAGGCTACGCGAACGCTGGTCCCAGCACAACACAACTCAGCACAGCAGAGAAAACTGTGTTTCATTATATTTAAGCCACCATCGCATACTTGTGACAGCGCAGCACAGCACAGCTTAGATATAATGAAACACAGTTTTCTATCCTCTGCTGTGCTGGGACCAGCGTTCGCCTAGCCTTAAGCTGGCTCTGCACGATGCTATGAACACCCTCCAACGTTGGACACTTGATGGTAGGACGCATCGTGCTCGAACTACGAGTGTCTAATGTCAAGCGGGCTGTGATGGGTATCACACCAACGTTGCAAGCCAATATTCGAATGAAACGTTCACCGCATCGTGTAGAGCCGGCTTTAGACTTGGCACCACGTTAGGCCAATACAATATTCAGATTAACTTCGTAGGATATAGTTATGAACAGTCTAAACTCGCTGTGTACAGTGACATCTTTCATCGTCTCCTATACTACCAGCATTAATATATATCTTCAATTTTTTAAACTTCAGTGAGAATTTTACAAATTATAACTTCCAGTCAAGTTTTCTATTAGAAAAAACACAAAAAATTAAAAAACTAATAGCTTCCTTAGAAAGCTTAAGCCGTGTCCACACATAACAAACATTTGACAACATTTGGCAAACGTTTGATAAACATTTGAATAGTGTTTGTTATGTGTGGACGTGAGTCTTGGAGTCTTTGGATTTTTAAAGATGTTTAGATTTAATCCAAATGAAGTGGAAAACATCGGATGTTTATTGAACATTTTTCAGTACTTTCATGCACTTTTATGCAGACGGACATTCATCACAATTGAGAAGTGGCATAAAACCATCATAATTATATTTCAATAGTATTTTACCCATAGAAAATTCTGGGAGAAGTCAGGTAAAGGCTATAAAATTAAAATAAAGCGTTCTGATTCATGAAAATTAATTGCGAAAAACTTATCAGTGCCCGTGGAGGAGGTCAATAGGAGGTCGTGACAAAGAGGAACACAGAAAATATTCCGGAATGGCTGCGAAAGACTTTGAATCGGATTCAGAGAAAGAAGAAGAAGATGCCACGAGTGTTGGGTAGGACATGATTTTAAAATGAGTTTGTAAGAGATGCCTCTTTTTCTTCTGAGCCAGTACAATGAAGAGCTTTTTTCACGAGTTTGATTCTAATATGCATTAAACTGCCTCAGAGTAAGAGAGTAAGAAACCTATGCCTCCACCATGCATTTTTATATTTTACAACTTCATCTCGCCTCATTTCAAATCGGAAATTTTGTTGCCCCAAAAGAAGTAAGAGAGAGAAAACCCATGACTCTCAACTACGTATTTACAATCGCACCTCGCCTCGTTTATCTCGATACACGCTCATATACAAGTGGGTCATTATTTTTGAACCGGGACATTTCAAAGAATTGAGGCCTCAGTACAATTTACCATTGTGTAAGTGGTGTACAAGTGTACTGCCTCGTGTAAGTCCGGCTCAACTGTAGATGACACTGACAAAAATCTAAACCAAGGATGATATTCAATAATAGTGACTTTTGAAGTGAGATATCAGGAAGAAAATCCGGTCGAAATTGTGGCAAATGAAGATCTATTTTTCCTACTGAACACATAGGAAAACAAACATTTCGGAAAACATCTTTCTCGCAAAAACTTCACCAAATGTTTGAAGAATGTTTGTGAAACATTTGTCAAACATTATCAAACATTTGTCAAACATTTGTCATCTCCCTGGACAAATGTTTTTTTTTACAAATGTTTGTTATTTGTGGACCGGCCTAGAGTCTCCTCTTTAAAATTGTTTTTTATTTTTTATTTTTGCGCACATTTTAGGCAAAAATACTTTAGTTTTTCCCCGAACGCCTCGCTAGAATATTTAAATTAACCTTTTTGGCGTGCTTAGATTTTTCGAATTTGATTCTTATTTTTAATAATTTTTTATAATAATAAAAGAATTTTTTTTAAAATAGGTTATAATGTAAATTTTAGTAAAATTTTCCGCTCTTTCACGTGGCACTATTAGTTTTTCGAAATTTTTTTTATTTTTCGATATAACGCAAGAACCAAATTTTCGAATTTGTTTTCGATATTGTGAACTTAGCATACACTTTAGCGCAGCAAAGATTTTTTTTGTCGTTTTCTACATCCAAAAAAGTATCTAAGACCCAATTTTCAGCGAGATCATATTTTGTGCTAGCTTTCGGTCTAAATTTGTCTCTGACTACTGGACTAAGAAGTTTTTTATATTTTTAATTATTATTAATTATTAGTAAGATTTGGAACTGTCGAGAGAATAAGAGGTCTGGAATTTTGGAGAAGAAGATGCTCGAGGCGATGAAGTCCTGAGCAAAGAAGACGGGTTTTGAGAAGGCTCTATTGTTGTACTTTTTTCTATTAACCTTACATGAAGAAGACGTTTCTTTATACATATATTCCATTTAAATAAAGAGTTGAGTTAAAAAAAGATTTCAGATAAATAAAAGTTTCTCAGAATCAATACCCACATTATATGTCTGAATCAATCAATAGAAACATTAAATAATTTATGGATTACCTGGAGCTACTAAAATCGCATTAAATTCAATGCCTTCAAGCCGAAGTATTGCCTCATCTCTAACTCGCTCCGATCTTCTAATCCTAAAACACCAAGAAATAGCAAGGGTCTGCAAAGTGAAAATATGTAAAATATTAATCCGCCCAGTTCTAAGCTACTCATTTGAAGCTTGGACATTAACGTATACCTACATTAACGAAGTTAATCCTTTTAATCGTGATTTTATCATAAACATCAAGCTGGATTGTCCCTCATATAATTCAAGATGAAAAGTATTTTGATAAAATTATGCCCAATTCGCCATGTGCAAAAATCTCGAGATACTTTGAATGTGATATCTGACTACTCAGACTACGATGGCTCGACATGTTGTACGAATCTCTGAAGAAAGAAGACTAGCCCAGATTTTCAATGGTAGACGAGCAGGAAATAACAGCGTATGGCGACTAAGTAGTAGGTGGATGTATGACGCCCTTTTGAAGTTATATGTAGAATTACACAAAACTAGCAAAGAGTAGTAGACTGGTCAAAGTCTGCTCAAAATCGTCGCCAAAGTGTTCTACACAGACTGTAGCGCCATTGAAAAAGAGGAAAAAGTAATTTTCAATGTCAACCTAGTAAGTTTTTTTTTCAAAGAATTGGTTATTCTTGCTCTTCCATGACACTTATCATTCTTTAGTCTAAAAACTATCAAATTCATCTCTCAATCGCGAAACTTTTATGCACATTTCAACATATTTATAACAAAAACCCGTAGGTCGGTCCTTAATTCAACAATAATTCTAGACCAACATTGCCGCAGACACTGGCGCAAATTTAACCTATCCAGTTGCCACTTAAGCTGAAAGGTTATCCGTTTACGGAGAGTGATGGCCACCCCGTTTTTTTAAAATGTTAAGCTCCAACTTGAAATAGCCGCCCCCCCATACTGCAGCCCGTTGAGTGAAAAGCCCCATCTAAGGTACCGTAACGTATCATATCCATCTATATGCAAAATGTTAATTTTCTCCCGGTTTCAAGTGTTTTGTACCTCGGTGTTAGCTGGCTCTCGAAACCTCCGACACTCCATGAAGTTTTTGGTGTTCATATATAGTATGCACGTGGTTCTTGCCTGTAGGACTTTCGTGGGTCTGGGATGGCAATGTTTGCATAACAACAAAACATACACGGCCAGGTAGACCACCTCCGCCTCCACCGTATGTTGAAGATTGTTGTGCTGTTTTCCATGTGAAAATTAAGGGCAACGATGCCAAAAAAGGGGAGATGTGATATAATAGGTGACAACCTGCAAACCTATTAATTTACGGCTATGGTTAAAGAATTAGAACGTACCCAGATAGACAGAGAGAGAGTTGAGAGAGATGTATGTGGATTTAATATATGCACAAAAGTTACTGAGTTGGACGATAAAGATAATCTAATGATAATAATGCTTGTGGTTTTAATCTGTGTGCATGTCCGAATTGAATCGAGTTCTATACTAACTAAAATTCATCTCACGATTCTATTCCACACAAAACAAGTTTATTATATTTTGTTCTTGTTGATTAGTTGCTGTTTTTCTATTCCAGACTCTAGATTAAATCTTAAGGATATTATAGTTGTGCACCATCCAGAAATATGAAAGCTGTTCATTGGTCAGCACGACTAAGCCATGCCTTTTGGGATAATAATAATATCCATGTTCATCTCTAAGTGCTTATTGTGATTCGAAAACAGCCACCATCCCCGCACTATGTCCGAAGGGAAATACATACATATATAATCTTCCACACAATTTCCTCATCTTTATGATTATTTGCAGCAATAAGTCTTGAGATTTTGTTGAAATCAAATCCTTCTAAAAACATCTTCCATAAACAAGAAAACTTTTTTCTTTTTGTTTCTTTATATTTATTTTTTTGCATTTCGTTAAGCTTGAAACAAATTTTCACAATCGCCTCATACCATTTATATATATGTGTGTGTATACATCACAGCCTGTCGCTTTTGGAAAATTCCTATTTGAAACACGGAAGCTTTACTATAATAATGTTAGGCGAAGACCGCTCGAATATCCATCCTTATACTATGCTCATAAAATCCAGATTTATTATTATATTCTCGAATATATCACAAATGTTAGACACTCATATAGCACACACTTAGCCTCCCATCACTGTGACATTTGTGTTCACTTTTGAAGATTATACACCCACCACCACCATTGCCCCTGGGGAAAGGACTGTGAGAGACAATGCTGGGGGTTCAGGGATCCTATAAATCTTCAAATCTAACCGACGTTTTGATACTTCACTAGCATTAAGTGTCAGAGAGTGCGGGCAAATGTACTATACTATACATAAATACACACACAAACACAGGGATGCAGACGACAAAACGGGAACAGGACGACAATGTCTGGGGTGTCAGTTAAGACTTTCGCCCCCCCCCCCCCTTCCGGCCCTCCATTAAAGTATTTTTCTTTCTTTTCATCTAGGACAAGGATTAAGAGATTTACTGATGGACGCTAGCGAGAAAGGACAAACAATCAGTCAAACACTAAACGTACCAACTTAACAGCGTAATGGTTTTATTTGCATTTTGTTATCGCCCTAATTGTCCTGCAGTTATCCTAGTCCTAGACGATTTACTACTAACAATAGACTGTCTTCCTGAGAAGTTCCTATAAAGGAGTTAGTCAGCTCTGTTCAGAAATAAATTGTGTATACGGGAAGAAAGTTTGAACAATGGGTGAAATGCCATTCGACAGTTGGCGACTACACTTTATAGTGAACTCTACTTAGAAGTTTGTCCAGCATGTTTGAGGTTTTATATATTAAGGTAAGTTAAGTCACGATTAAAATTATTGAGTTAGACAATAGCATATTCAGTTTTATTAGTTGGCTTCAGAAGTTCTTGTTGTTATTTGACAAATTTCACAACGTTTCTGTATCCATTGTAGAATTATCAGAAGAAGTATGCAGTTTTAAATTAATGTCACAAATATCTAACCAATAGAAAAATAGCAGCACTGACAAAAACAGTTCGACAGGTGAAAGCTCTAATGATAACAGAAATCCAGGTCAGGGCGCAACTGCCTAAAAATCTAAACTTGTAGCACTCGACCATATGGCATACTGAAAAATAAACTGAAATTGTAGCCTTACAAAATATAAAGAATAACGCACCAGTTGCGATCTTAAGCCTAGTACTAAGTTCGGCGCTAAACTAAATTTTAGCGAGTCTCCAAACTTGTACCCTTTTTTAGCAAGATAAAATTTGACAGTGTAGAATTGTAGAGAAAGTTCTTATTAACGGACAGCAGAAATAAAAGTTTCAATTTAAGAATTTTCAAAGTGTGATAAAAATGAGTAACGATATCGACAATCTTATTATAAATGCCGCAGCTCATTTTGTAAATATATTAGCTGAACATGAAAAAATTTCAAAGCGCGCCAAGATACACCCTTACTTACGAGGGAGGTCTGAAAAAGGGCGGTTTGTAAAAGATGTAAGTTATCTTTTGATTAATAAACTTTAATTGATAATCCATTTTATAAATTATATTGTATAATTATAGTTTGATGACCTAAGAAAATGTGGGTCGAAGTTTAAAGAAAATTTTCGGATGGATCCCGCTACTTTCGACAAATTATTATCGCTGATAGAAAAACATTTGCAGCCGAAAGCAAACACTCGGCCATCAGACGGAATAACCCCAAAAGAAAAATTGGCGATTGTTTTGGAGTAAGTATTTTTAACATTTCAAAATATTTTAACTGATCAAATCTTAATTTTAGATTTTTTGCTTGTGGCACTCTGCAACGTCATATAGCTTCGGTATACCGAATAAGTAAGCAACATTTCGGTAAAATTATAGAGCAAGTATGTTACGCAATATGTGAGGCATTATCGGAATACATCCCGATTCTAAACTCAAGCCAAAAAATGGTGGATATTGCTAATAATTTCCATTCGAAATGGCAATTTCCAAATACTGTTGGTGCTGTAGATGGAAAGCACGTAGCCATCAAACGCCCTAGAAATTCTGGAAGTTTATTTTACAACTATAAGGTATATTTCATATCAATATAAAAATTAATTTCATTAAACAAGATCTTATGAATTTTAGGGATTTTATAGCATTGTATTGATGGCAGTAGCAGATGGAAATTATAAATTTATATATGTAGACATTGGTGCTTATGGAAGCGAAGGGGACGCAAGCATTTTCGCTGAAAGCAGTCTCGGAAAATCCCTTTTTCAAGAGAATCTGCCGTTTCCGAACGATGTTTCTCTAGGAGCTGACAAAATCCCATATTTTTTCGTAGCAGATGATGCGTTTCCACTACATAAACGCATAATGAAACCATTCGTCCCAAAAAGGGGACAGCAAGTGGCAGAAGACGAATTAATTTTTAATTATAGACTGAGCCGCGCACGGCGGTGCATAGAAAATTCATTCGGAATTTTGTGCTCCAGGTTTTATTGTTTAGCACACACAATGTTTTGTAGCCCTGATAAAGCACAAAAAGTTATTACTGCTTGCTGCTATCTCCATAATTTTCTGCTTGATAACAACAAAGACATTTACTGTCCCCAAAATTTTGCCGACCGCTACGATGAAACGGGTCAATTAATAGAAGGAGAATGGCGTAAAAAGGTACCTCAAAATTCGCTTTTTTCTACCACATTCCGATGTACACAAGGAAGGCATCCAAGTACAGCAAAAGTAATCCGTGAAAAAATTAAATTATATGTTAATTCTCCATGTGGATCTATCCCGTGGCAAAGAAAAGCTGTGCATTTGCAATAAGAGTGCGTTAAGCCTTATAGCTCGAGGTACATAGGGTGCCTCAAGCAAAATAATTTTCTTATTTTTTTATTTGTGCATTTCTTTACTTTCTTTCATAAATATATAAAGATATAACAATATTTATTTACAAGTACTAGAAAAAAGAAAAAATTTAAAATAAACATGTTTTTACTTAACAAAAATAAAACAGCCGTTCTTTTTTTAAAAAAAAAATACCCATCTTCTGGTTTATTACGTGAACAACTTTTACCTAATCCTCTGTATTTCTTCTTGGAAAGTTGCAGAAACATAAGTGTTTGTCTTTCGGTTTGGAATATATGTATGTATATATTAAAAATGTACATTAACTTTCGGCAACTTTTAAGCAGGTATCAATCATTCCTTTTTATTTTCGTTAAGTTTTTCATAAGTTAATCCAAGAAATGTCATATTTAAGTGTTCCACTACGTCCTCGGGCAATTTTGACAGCATTCTGTCAAGGTTAGCTAGCATGATGTGGTGATTAAATTCATACTTCTTAGATTCAGTCTTCTTCATCTTCACAAATTCTACCATGCTCTCAGAAACAGCGACAGCAGATTCCTCTAGAGCTGTTTTTTTAGTTTTTTTTTCCGGTGGCATATCTTGTAACTTAAAGAATATAAACAATATATCAATATATGTACATATGTGTAAGGAAGAATTGAATGTATTTCTTACATATGAATAATTGCTCGTTCCGGCACTTTCAAATTCCGGGTCTTCATTATATTTTGATGTGCTTGGCGATATTGTTCTGAAAATAAAAATATACATTTAACCATATTTTTAAATTGATTGCGCAAACCTCCAATATATCAATATGGGAACAAATAGACTTAGCAATGCATACGAGTATAAATAGCATACCGTCTTTTTGAAGATGAAGGCGTAAGAAACGACATATCGTCGACATATTCCCAGTCATGTTGGAGTATTCCTTCATCATCTTCCAAATCGCAAGCACTTCCGGATTTCTTTTTAATGGTGTGGTAACGAAAGCTGTCCCGAAGACTTTTCCACGTGGATTTACAATTTTCAACTAAAAAAATAAATAAAAATATAATAACACTGTAAGCTTAAATGAGGCTATCAGATCAGAAGTGGTGTATCCCACAATTGAAGCTGGTTGCGGTTTTGGTGTAATATACACTCCTTACATTATGAACTCAATACAATAGCGGATAAAACATAACCGTTGGAAACATCGATTTTGGTAAAACATGATATATCGAAGTAATAGATAGACCAAAAGTTGTGTAAGCTGCGGGTAAATTAAAAAACTCATCGCTGCTGCATGCAATTGGAAGTCTGTAGCTGAATTCTGCAATGATGAGTTTTTGAATTTACCTGAAAAACACCGATGGTTTACATAATCTGGGGTTACACCACTTTTGCGCTGAAGACTCAAATACACACTTGATATATTAGCAGCGTCGCTCACATTTTTCCAAGCCGTGGCCATAGCAGATCTGTTGCAGTGGTCTTTCATTGTTTTGTCCCATATAATTCTATTTTCTTTTATAGCTCTAATAAGCAATTTTTTATCATCAGAACACAATGTTTTGTTTTGGTTCTTCTTTCTATTATTTTTTGGTTGAATTTGAACATATTCTTCTAAATAAAACGCCTCAAAATCCACTGGAAATATAAAATTATTAAAACGTCTTTCAAATATTATAAACACACAGAATTGTCATTACTTTTTTTACAGCAGCAACCTATTTTTTCACAAACTTTTATTTTAGTGTTTTTTCTGCAGTTGAAACTTCTACAACGGGTAAATTTTACACAACCGGTAAGTTAACTTGTTTTTAGCTTGAAAAAAGGTGCCTGCACGATAAAAAATGCAGCTAAAAAGTGGAGACTAACATTACTGCCATCTGTTTTACAGAACTAGAAACGTCGATTTAGCGAGCATTTTAGCGGTGAACTTAGTACTGTATATGCTAAAGATTCTGCTAAAATTTAGTTTGCTGAATTTTCGCGCTAAATTTTGTATGGAAATTTCATTTAGCGGCGAACTTAGTACTAGGCTTTAGAGATTAAAAGATTCGATCCATGCAGGGTCAGGGCCGGCGGTTGGAGTTCAGCCCGAGTGGGTAGTTGGCCGGGAGGGGGATATATATAGTTGACCGGGAGGGATATATACAGGGAGTATCCGTTAAGTTAACAAAGCCGCCGGCTGTGGATAGGTTTTGGATCGACGAACAAAAAATTGTTGTGACCAGGGGGGGGGGGGAATCGTCAGTGGTGGTTCCTCTTTGGAATCAAAGGAAGCACTGCTTCCCTTGACCAAATAGGCAACTTCGTAAAATTTAATTGAAATATATTAAGATTAATCAGAAGAAAAATCTTAATATATTTCCTCCTCTGGAAACACTAAAAGCCATGCTGTAGAAAAATATTGAGATCCAATTCCCCCTGAATGGGACTTCAAATCTCCAAATTACACTGCAACATAACCTGACTTCACCGATTTGAAGTCCCATTAAGGGGAAATTTTGAGAGCCAAATTTTGTAGCACAACGTAGGGAAGCTGTAATATCTGCAGCTTTTTGTCCCAGAAACTCAACGTGTCATACAGTTCCCTCAGAAGCTGAACTAATAGTCCCTGGAAATGGTACATTAACATTGCAAAAATGCAAGACACGATTTTTTTTTGGGTTGTGTGTGTGCGGGGGGGGGGGTCGGTGTAAGTTTTAATTTAAGTTTTCGGGCTCGGGCCCCCCTTTTGGCCGAGATCTTGGAAAAGGTGTGCATTAGAACACAAAAAGTAGTCACAATATTTTCTTTTAAGGGCTATAACTTTTTTTCCTTCAATTTTAACAAAAAAGAAAATAACAAGTTTTTTAGAGGGTTTCAAAACGAATAATTTTCATTCATCTTTTTTTAATTTCATTCACTACGTTCTAAGAAATGCCGATGTTTGAGTAATGTTATAAAATTGTTTAGCAATTTATTGGGGTTTTTCATTATTGCTATGGTATGTTTTACAAGGTTTAAAATAAAAGTCTTTAAATAATAACATGTATTAGTTACTTAAATTTTTTAAATCAATTTGTTAGGGCTGCGCAAAAAAGTGCTGCATTCAGTTATGCTAACTATCTAGCAAAATACGGATGTATTCATTTTGTGAGATAAGTTTGAATTACATATTTTAATCTAATTTCAAAATTGTTATTTCAGTTTGATCTTAGTCAAATTTTCAAATTTATGAAAGTGTACTTAGTTATTCAGTTGTGCTATCTACCAAAATAGAAAATATCAATTCCGTGAACGAGGTTAGTTTACACTCTAGTTGTAATAAAAGTTATTCTGACGGATAAGGGCGTTCGTTGTCATAGTAGCAGCAGCAGTTCAGTGTCTTGTACACTAGAAGCTGCTTTTAATTTCCTTACAAATTTTCTCTATATCTCTTTGTTTTCTTGGTTTCGTTTTCTGGTAATCTGCTCTGGCTTCGCCTGCTTTGGATAGTTCCTATTAAATTTACTTTTTAAAATTCGCTTTTTATGATTTTTTTTATGATTTTCTTTAATGATGATTTAAAGGGATAAAGATTATTTTTTTGAATTGTGTTTTCGAGTATGGGTTACCTGAAGCGTTTTTGTTTTGCGGTTACAAAAGGGAATAGGGGGTGAATGCGAGGTTGACGGTACAAAGGGCTTTCCCTGAGCTCTAGTCTTCCACATAAAAAAAAAAAAAAAACGCAGCGTATTTCAGAATTAGATCTGCATGATTTGAAAGTACGAGTACAAAATAGATTGATAGTACGGTTTTCTGCTTTTTGCATGGGGTTAATTACTTAATTCGTTTTTATATTTGTTGTTTTTCAGTTTTTTTAATTAAAGCCTTCAATGCTTTTACTTTTATCGTTCGCGGCATACATTAGTTTTGACGCCCTCCGTATTGCTTCCCTTATCCTGAACCTTACGAACCGCCACTGGAAATCGTAACGGTTTAGCTAGGGCTTTTTGAATTTTTTTTTGGTATCACCCTATATTTTTGTACCCCTATGACCTATTTTCATGAATCAGGTATCAGTGTACGCAGAATACTCCCTCCCCACACTGTAAAAATCAAGGTTCTACCCTTTCAAGTTCCAGAGCAATGAGTCGTCAAAGACAAAACTTTGATTTTTTCACTAAGAGGACCCCGGTACAATGTATGTATATGGAAATTGGCTTTCTGCGAAAAAAAATTTAAAGTGGGTATTCTGATGCAGAAGACGATTCTGAACAACTTTGTTGCTGTGCTCTTTCTCAAAAAACGTCATTGGAAAAAATTACAGAGGCTTAAGACAACCCACACACTACACAGCCTTTCCATCGGCTGACAGATACTTAACTGTAGCTAACGCTGAAGGCCCTTGATCAAATGGTCAAATTGGATGTACATCCATAGTGCACCATGATTTTCATCCAACCTGCGCGCGCCTCGAGTTTTGATCGGCAACCGGCTTACAATAGATAGTTTTGGTTGTACATCCGCAATTCGATGTACATCCAATTTGAAAAGGGGTCATAGGGTTACAAAAATACAGGTTGATATGCAAAACTCTAAAAAAAACTTCAAAACGCCCTAGCGGCTAAACCGTTATGATTCCCCCCCCCGGCAATTGCTCTCTCAGGCTCAAGGTAGCTATATATTTTGGTTTACAAACAGAGACTCTCGGTTATATAGACACTGAGCTATAAACTGCGAGTCCAGAGTTTGCGCTCTGAGAGCCCGATTGTTGAGCTCCAGGAATTCAATGCCAAATTGAACTGAACAAGCATGTATATTTGAACTCTCACAGCTTAAAAAAATGTCCGTATTCTTTCGAAGTTCGAGTGGGTATTTCACCCACTCGGAATTTTTCGAGTGGGTAGAACTACCCACTCAATCCACATCAACCGCCGACCCTGTGCAGGGTAACGATTTGTTCACTTTTCACACCCAAACAGTATTCTCTCCAAGGAGGGAATATCCGAAAAAAATAAGACAAGAAAGAAGGAATGTAATCAGGCGAAAAGAAGTGGAAAAACGAAAAACCATGGCCCTAGATGGAATCGAACCACGAACCGAACCACGATGGTAGGACGCCTAAGTGCCCGTCCACAACGCAGCCTGCCTAGCCTAGCACTGCACCTAGCAAGAACAAAATTTTTCCATCGCACACTAAACTTATATGGTGTAATGTGCAGTGCTAGGCTAGGCAGGCTGCGTTGTGGACGGGCACTTAACCTCTAGACTACCGAAGCCGGCAAAGGGTAGGCCTAGTATTTTAAAACTTTCAAAATTTTTTATAATTTAGCCTCCGCTAGGTACCTACAAGTTGCTATGATCTAGGGGCTAAGGCAATCAAGCAATCATTTCTGTCGGCGATGCACAGTGGTCGAAATCGGCAAAAAGATGGACAAAAGTGGAAAAAACTGAGATAATTGTTTGAAAATAAATTTATAAAGGTTTTTGGGCTCGCTGATCACGAATTTGTTATTATTTCTTAAAAAAAAAAATGGCGGCTTCAAAATGGCGACCATCAATATTGAACACTATTTTTCAATGAAATTGGAATTGTGTTTTCCAGGCCGCTGATCAGGAATTTGGTATTATATTTTATTTTATTGGAGATGGTAACAGTTTAGCCGCTAGGGCGTTTTGAAGTTGTTTTTTAGAGTTTTACATATCACCTTGTATTTTTGGAACCCTATGACCCATTTTCTAAACTGTAAAAACCAAGATTCTACCCTATCAACTTCCATAGTAATGAGTCATCAAAGTCAAAATTTTGGTTTTTTTTAACTAAAATTTCAACCAAAATCACCTTTTTCTCCATAAAATAGCTAATTAACTCATTTTTTTTTGCAAACTTGGAAAGCTTGGACAATTTACTATCAATAATGTTTGGACAATTTTTATGCTACGACCTTTACTTTTGCAGTTATTAGCAAGTTTGATGTTAAAATTTGCCTTATTTGGTACTTTTTGGCAAAGCTTAAGTGAAAAGGTACTAAAAAAGTACGAAATGGGCAAATTTTAGCATTAAACTTGCTTATAACTCCAATACTTATGTTAATTTGACCGCGAAAGTTGATTACAAAAGATAAAACGGTTCAATTTAAGCTAAGCACTACTTTAATAAGTTAAAAAAAAAAAAACATGGTTACGCAGAATTTTGTACAAAAAGTGGAATTAAACAAAAAGGGGCAACTTCGGGCAATAGTTCTTGGAATATGTTTTTGCCAAAGGGTCAATAAACAATATAAAAAAAAATCAGAGCGGGATTTAGCGGCACTTCTTTTGTAGGTCTATTAATATAAAAAAAATTTACTTTTTCGATAAAAAGACAGATCAAGAAATCTTCACCGTGTTAAAAATATGTGAACAAATGAGTATTCTTGTTAATATTATTAGATTATACTTACTTTCCTGAGAATAATCCATTTTATAACATTTAAAAATATGCGACACAACACTTCCTATGTATGTTTAAATAATTGGTTGCCGCGGGGATTAATGATGCTATTTCAAGCAACGCATGCAACGGCCACTTTCAGAATGATTTTAAAAGGCAAGAAACGCTATTTGATTGGTTCTATTTGTCTTATACTATCCTAGGTACCCTAATCCATCAAGTTAAAATAAAAAAAGTTCCTAAATAAGACTTTCATTTTTCGACTTTTGGCCAGCTTTTTGGTATTTTCGACCACTGTGCGGCCCTTTGACTGTATTGAGCTGCATTGATAAGATCTCTGCATGGGAGTAAGTCCATTGATTGCCTCCATAGCAACTCTGGGATAGGGCCGCATAGCTTCAGTATGTTATGAAATTTGATTTTAATTCTTAAATTGTGAAGTACATTGTTACTATTTACTATAAATTTGCATTATGTGAAAATACCCTGATTCTGCAATTGTGAGGGCAGAATTTTCGGGTTATTACAACAAAAGCCAAAATTCAATGTCGAAATATTTGTGCAAACACAAATTCAATTCAGCTTAAATTTTAAACCAGACTGTCAGGCAACTCCCCAACGTAATGTCAATTAGAATTACCAAAGGAGAAACTTTTGATTTTCGGATGTTTTGTGTTTGTTGAAATATATTTATATTTTACACCCATAATATTTTCACCCCTATTTTTTATTTTTTATTTTGTGATATTTTTGCAAAGCACTTAACTGCAGCAGCAAAAAAGAGGAAGAAATATAAATAAAACTGAAGCACTTAAAGGATCTGACAAAACCAGTGGCATATCTCAAAATAGTTGACACATATCAAGATTTTATGGTAAAAATATGTGGCAATAAAGGGAATGGAAATAAAAATTTTTGTGAAAATTAAATTTTCAAAAGTGTCATAAAAAAGTGGTGTACACAATATTGTAAACAACGTTTCGGTGGGAATTGGAATAAATCACGCCATTTTGTATGTAATGCATTCCATTGGTGAATCTAAAATTGTAGAAGGACGATAGGACACATGCATATAAATTCCATAAAATAATGCACAAATTCCGAAACAGGATACTGTAGTAAGCGTATACTACATTGTAGCGAGTATTGGTTTATGCAAGGGGTGTTTAAGGAGGTTGGGTGGGTAGTAGGGCTGAAAGGACATGGACGAATGGCATGTGAGTAAAGGGATGGCACTTCAATTCAAACCGAAAACCATTCAGATACAAAGCATCGCCCCCGAAAGCAAAGCTGCGTTACTTATGGCGGCATATTTGACTTTTAGCAGGACCCTATATACGTCATCGATGACATCTTTTATTAAACCCCGGAATGATTAATCGCAGTTTGAAATTTTGCTGGTCGTCAGCCGGAACCGAACGCAATTGCCGCTTATAGTCAGTCCTGGCTGTAAAATACCCGCCCGTCGGTCGGCGGCCGGCGTCGGGGTATTTTCGTTAAGAGCATAAATTTTGGCGTGTGACGTGAGGAGAAATAAAGACTGGCATGAATAATGGCGGATCCGGGCCGTGACCAGGCAAAAGGGACCTGTTGCAGCTGATGGCTTAAATCTTATTTTCGTCAGTTTGGTTCATTGGGCTGAAAATTGATCCAAATTTGGCGGACTTTTAACCAGAAATTATAGCTTTTGGGCAAACGTGATTGGGAGCCGGTTTTGGGGAGGAAGTTTGGGGTGTTTGTGTGGAAACTTTTAAAGATCGTTTGTTTTGTGATGTATTTTTGGTTTATTCGATTATTTCGCATATTATTCTCTTTTATCCTTCAAATCAAGCTTAATATTAAGATTGTGCCATCACCTGTACGATATGACGAACCTGTAATATGGAAGGTGATTCCAAAGCTTGATTTTTTTACATTAAAAGATTAGAATTAATTTCAAACCCCGTAAACCATTCACTGAAAATTCATGCAAATCTATGTAATCCAGTAGCCAATCGTTCTTTTTGGCGGATTAACTGGATTTCTTAGGCTGAAAGGCTTCAGCTGATTCCTAAGAGGTCATTGAAGTGTCTATCTCTACCTTGATTTGGTTCGAGCAAAACTAGTCTTGCAGTTTTGCCTGGTCCTGCACATTTAACAAGACCAAAGCAAAACCAAGACCACACAGGACAAGACAAGGCTGCGAGATTAAGATAGCAAGACTTTTTGGTCATCACTAAGTTCCAAAAGTCTAGCAGTGACTGGGCGAGAGAGATTTGCCCCAGTCTCGTATCGGTCTCGAAAAAATGGGTATTTGCAGGTCTCGTCTAGTCTCGAAAAGTCTCGAATTTCACTGTCAATAATACAAATTGCTCAGTCTTCTGTATTTCGAGAAATATCAATATGTGCCATATTGAATACAAATATTCCTTACATTTCCATGATAGTTACTTCCCAGACGTAGACAAGTAAATTTGCCTTTTGCAGTGGCACCAGGGCGGGGTAGAGGGGATCAATGAATCGAAAGTTAATTTCTAATTTGTGTAGAGTTACATTTACGTAGAGTCCGTTCCAAAAGAGAAGAGGTATTTTACAGTCATTTCATTTCATTTCAACGCATTTCATTTTAAATGCCTTGAAATGACAGTAAAATACCTCTTCTGTTTTGGAATGGACTCTGCATTTAAATTCTTATGGAATGATTACTCTTCGCCTTGTCTCCGCAGCCTGCTCAAGTCATGTATTGGTGCCGAATGTGCTCGTCAAAAAGCGCAGCGTGAAGATACTGAAATAGTTGGTGTCGATACGATTTCAAAATAACGATTTGATTTCGAGACCTCGAGATGTCTCGCGATATCTCGAATGGTAGTCTCGGTCTCGTATCGATTTTTAATCTAGAGGTCTCGTCTCGATCTCGTCTCGAAAATCGAGACGAGGCGATACGATTTCGAGACAAGTCTCGTCTCGTGTGCAGCACTAGTCACTTTACCTTTCTTTGGAATGAGCTGAACATGAGCTAGTTTCCAAGAGTCGGGATACACTCCGGAGAAGTAAGACAGGGCAAAAAGTTTGCGCAGGGGTTTAGCCAAAGGCGAGGGACATTGCTTGAGTACCATAGGGGAAATATTGTCAGAGCCAAGTGGTTTTATTGACGATTATCGCGAGTTCTGAAGAAAATTCTATCCATTGAATGGGCGTTGCGCCCGCGAACGGGGGAGGCGTATCAGTTTCAGGTAAAGAAGAATTTGAGGCGAACAGAGATGGTAATAAATCAGCCTTGGATTTGCAGGAACTGAACAAGTGTGGTTGCGTCTCCAATGTCCAGTGATGATTGCCTTAATTCTGGCATTATCTCGTCGTAGTTTGTTTATCAGGCGCATTGTTTCTCCTTTGCGGTAAGTGGGTCCAGTCGCCCGAGAGATAGTGGAAGTCTCCAGTGCTTTCCACTTTTGACTGGCTAGCAGCAGGTGATAATCAAAAATTGCATTTTGGACCCGGCCTCTTGGGCTGCCAACCATCTCGGACTGCGAGCCCCAAAGAGAGACTGCTTGGACCCTGCCCTGATGACCTATGACGTCTTGGAGTCGTCGATGAATATTTGTATATTGAATTTCCTCATGACGTCTCCATTTCTCCACTCTCTCCTTTAGGATATTTCGACGGAGAAGTTATTGCTGAAGGTTAATCTAGGGCGGTGGTGGCGAACCTATGGCACGAGTGCCAGAAATGGCACGTAAGAAAATTTTGCTGGCACGTGAACGATTTATTATTAAATTGGATTTAATATAGATTAATTATAAAATTAAGCCATGTTTCGGATGAAGTTGCGTGTGCTTTTTTAAAATGAGCCCGTCCAGTCATTGCAAAGTGTACAATAATGTACTTACCAGGGGCCGGATGCCGCAAGCGCGAGCACGACTGTGCGCACGACGAAATAAAGGCAATTTCCTTGCGGAATCCATCATTAGGTAGTGAAACGAAAACCTTAATGACTGATACATCGATAGATGGTATCGCTGACTCACGTTCTCTCTTGCTTTGCACTTCCCGACTAGAAATATTTTGTTTGGGCCACATGGGGTTTCCCTTAATTTCATACTAGGTCCACATGTGGAATCCGCGTTGGGGCCAAATATAAAATGTAACTTAAGCCCAATTAGGATTACCAAGTTTGGCCCACGTTGGGCAAACCTAAGTACTCTCTAAAAACGAATTAGTAACTATTCACTGTTTTCAAGTTTACCAGTCAATCAATGGGATTCAGCGAAATTTTACTGGTTGAATCAGTGAAATTCACGTAAAAAGTAGAAAAAAATTAACGCGAGTGACGTTTTTCCAAGCAGTCCCCCAAGTAAGTATTAACCACGTCCAATGCTGCTTGACCTCCGTGATCAAACGAGAGCCGGTCTATTAGATTTACTAAATGGAACCATTTACGGTCATCAAGATTCATACATATATTTTTTCCAACTTTCCAGAAATTTATTTAGAACAAAAAAAGGGGTCGACCGAATGTTATGAAATTTTTTCAGAGCATGTTTTCGTTAATATGCTTCGATCGGCACCCCAAAGAATTCGACATGTCAATACTTTATCTATGCCGAGAGTTTTTTTTTTAACGAAATATTTAACAGCTTCCCCAATAAATTGCGTTGCAATTTCAACTCGATGACATTTCCGTCCACTGCCTTACTCCTTGGCGATCATTTCAGCAAATGTACGTACTTTCAATCTACGTGTACTGCGCTCGAAACGATTTTCATTGGTAGCACATTCATCAATAAATACTGGCTTGAGTTCTTCCCTTTTTGATCAACATGGAGCAAAAAATCTGCGATTAATCGCTCCTGTCGAAATATGAAATAGCATATTTTTATAAATATCGCTCGCGAAAGGATTGACCGTTTGCTTAAATGCTGATAACAAGGAATTTTTGTGGCTGTTACTATGTACAACTTTGTGCTGCTTCAGATCCTCTATTACATGGCTTTTTTTTGTCGATTTTATTGGTGCTCAGATTTTGGAATTTTCTGGGAAATTTTACATAATCAGTAGCGTGTAAGAACCATTTTGTAACCCTCCCCAGGTCTAAGAAATGGTTTTTCGTTATTAGTTATCCATAAACTGCATACTGTCAAAGTTTCATAGCTGCTCATATCTCGCTTTTAAACCGGAATTCCTACATATTTATAACATTATTGTGAATATTGTGCAGAAACGCACCCGCGCGTAACCACTGGACTGGTGCCAATGTTTCATACTTTTTGTTAATAGCTAATCTGACTATATTGTCGTACGTGCTCATTATCTTGCAAAAAACCGCGGCCTCCCGGAATATTATTTCAATTGAGTTGCTTCAAAAGTCTTGTTGAGTTGTTTTTCGGTAGTTTTAATCTATAGTGATTGTGAAAATAGGCGTTGATGGAAAATTCCGATATTATCTACATATGTATATTACATTTTCTTTAATTTTAAAAATTTTTGTTTTTTCTGCAATTTAATAGGTATGATGGTTCTGTCAAGGTATGATGGTTCTGTCTGGTTAAAGCACCCGATTCCCTCAGTCCAAGGCCATTTTACGAGTCTAGGTGCTTGATGGATGGTCAGGGGGAGATTAGGTGCAAGAGAACATCACGGGCTCTTGTTACTCGATTGTTGCTGTCCTTTGGACCCTACTCTACTTTGTGACATTATATATCCTGCCAGGCGCTGGCCACCATATTAGCGAACCATACGTGTGAATTGGGTGTTCCACGGCTGTGTACATTCATAGGACCATCTTTGGCTTGAGACTCAATCTCTTGTCGCAGAGCTTTTTACAGGGTTAGAAGGCTATGAAGGCTTTCTTTACCCTTTGCTCGATGTTTGACCTCCAGTTTAGTTTTGGTCCAGTATTCGACCAGAAATTTCACTCTGGAGGATAAAGTAAGTGTGTATCTCTCCAAGGGAGGTTGAAGGTGGGAAATTTCGTTTCCCCTGTGATTAGCATCAGCTCAGCCCTATACCTCATATTTGTAGGCTACACCGCGTGAACGCGTTCAGCTGTCTGCCTAATGACTTGTCATAGATATGACTCTTCGATGGGCGCAGTGTGCAGTGTATCCAACAAATTTCCTGATATCACCAAAACAAGAGTCCTGATATCTTTCCTACTGTGCCTCAAAAATTCCTTAGCCGGGTTAAGAGACAGTACAGGAAGAAATCGCTTAGAATTGGCTAACTGCGTTCTGTATGTGATGTATTACAAAAATCGAAATAAATTTTTTTGTATCGGGGCTTCCCTTGCACTAGGAGTTTGAAAATCTAATAAAAGGAGAGAATGTAATCTTATTTGTTAAATTATAACGGCTAAGATCGCGTTCGTACTCACTTTAATACAATTCCAGAAATATTATATTTTAATCTGTTTAATTATTTTGTTGTTCTGTTGTTTGTTAACAATTTAATGGCGAAACCACAAGCGATTCTGATTGCTGCTTTAAATTCACAAATCTGAGCTTATCCCTTAATAAAATTTTAATAAAAAGGTAAAGCCTTTTAATACGCTATTTTTATGACATAAAGTTTTCGATTGAGAA